>CAIGQV010000919.1:12206338-12224474 GCA_903798115.1 Danio jaintianensis
TTCTATTCTATTCTATTCTATTCTATTCTATTCTATTCTATTCTATTTTTACAGTAAAATGGCAGAAATGTTTCCCAGTTGAACTAGCTGTGCGTTGCTGTTGCACTGGTTTTGCTATTCTATTCTATTCTATTCTATTCTATTCTATTCTATTTTATTCTATTCTATTCTATTCTATTCTATTCTATTCTATTCTAACTGTATGATGACCAGTCACCGAATTAACAAGCTGTATAAAGGATGTAGAAATGACTTTTAGTGGCTCTGGCTATTCTGTCCTGTTCTATTCACACACCCAGTGGTTTACAGATCATATTATTCTGAAACTTATTTTACATTTTTAGACTATAGATGTTGCATGATGCTACAGCTTTTCACCATGTTAACTACCTGTTCAAAGGAAGCAGATATTAATCCCTGGTTTTGTTACTTTATATTAAGTTTAATTCTTTTTTTTTCTGTTGCAAGCTTAACTGCCAGCTCTTACTCTAATTGTGTTTTGCCATATTTTAATACAAGCATAGCACTGGTTAATGTCCTGTCACTCTTTATGTTTCTCTTCCAAGGTCAGTTCATACCCAAGTTAAAGGAAAGGGAAAGATAAAAGAAACCATTAGGATGCATAAACGACACTCCTTTTTCAGGCGAACGTGTCACTACGGTAGCTTCAGACGGGTGACAAACCTTCACGCGCTCCATGTTCACATTGAGATACGGGCCCTTAAAGCTCCATACGGCTCCCGATGAATTCGACGTCTATCATTGCATTATAATTCAGCGCTTCTGACATAACACTCCAGCTTCTGTGATGGATATAAAAGTAAGCTTCTATCAAGTCATATATCTCTAAGCCCTGCACCACTGATCCTAGCCAGAGCAATTTATAACAGCCGAAAAACAAGCTTTTTATCTTCTTATCTGGCTGCTCTACAAGAGTTGTCAGCTCCATGGTCCGCTGGCTAAAAAAAAACATCCAGAGGATTTCACAAAGATGAGACAGACGCTTGGGAACAAAGAGCTTTAGTTATAAACTGCTGTTTAAGGAGATTTGACAGGCCCTGCCAATACTGTAAGCACATAAATGTCTCAGAAAGGTGTTTGATGATCTGAATGGCTGTTCAGTACACAGAGAGTCTCGCCACCAATAGTGCCATATCACTACCAATGCCCGACTGAAGCGTAATGCTCTTTGGCTCTTTTGCTAATTTCAAGGAAATCGTTTCCAATCAAAATGCAAGTCAGTCTGAAGTACTGCACTGTTTTAGAAGTGCTAGAGACACTTGACTTAGCTCTTGTATATATACATTGCATGCATAATGCTTTGAATGCTTTAACATAGCTTGTCTGTCCTTGTGCAGAATTCCTGAAAACAGATTTTATACCTATTCATGATTACAAAATTATAAAATTATTAAATATGATGCAATGGCTGAAAGATCACCCTGAAATTATTCATGATAAATTACTATGTATATGGTCGCACTTTATTTTAATGTAGAATTCACACTAACAAACCAGTTACTAAGACTTTTAGCTCAATAAACGACTAATTAGATGCTTATTAATAGTTAGTAAGTAATATTTATCATTAATCATTTCAGGTTGATCTTTCAGATATTGCATTATACTTTAATAGTTTAATAATTGTATTATTATTTATTTTTTATTACAATTTTTATTACAATTGATTTGCCATTGATACCAGTACCAAAGCCAAAACTGGAACTAAAATATATACACTGTGTCTCCAAAAAAATCCAAGCAAAGTTAATTCTGTCAGAATTTCATCAAAATACCTCCGACTTTAATTACATTTTGTAATTAGATGGCAAGTAGATGAAACTATATGATATGTATACGTTTTCTACCTCACCTGATTTATATCACCACATTACCTTGTTAAACAATGATAACCCAAATATTGACAGAACCCTTCAATTTTATTACTTGCAAACTAAATTAGCACGCACAGAAATAAAGTAAAAAAAATAACGTTTACATATTGGAGTCATTAACGAAGAAAACGTGAAGCACTGTAGCATTTCAGTTCTCATAAACCTTTGATCAAATTCTTATCTTCATTCGAAAACACCATTTTTATTTAAGCCTTACGCAGCTAAAAATAAATATGTTATCATTACGTCATAATTACGTCATCGCCAAGGAAAGTAAATAAAAGGATTATTCTAATGCACAGATTGCGCTTGTATTCCTGTACGAAATTTTGTCGTTTTGCTGTAGTACAATAAGCAGTCTTATTTTTGTATGATATGTCATTGTTTGGGTTTTTTTTTGAGACATGTATATACACTCACCGGCCACTTTATTAGATACACTTGTCCAACTGCTCGTTAAGGCAAATTTCTAATCAGCATCACATGGCAGAAGTATGCAGAAGAGCATCTCTGAACGCAGAACAGGTCCAACCTTGAGGCGGATGGGCTAGAGCAGCAGAAGACCGCACCGGGTGCCACTCCTGTCAGCTAAGAACAGGAAACTGAGGCTACAATTCGCACAGGCTCACCAAAATTGGACAATAGAAGATTGGAAACACGTTGCCTGGTCTGATGAGTCTCCATTTCTGCTGCGACATTCGGATGGTAGGGTCAGAATTTGGCGTCAACAACATGAAAGCATGGATCCATCCTGCCTTGTATCAACAGTTCAGGTTGGTGGTGGTGGTGTAATAGTGTGGGGGATATTTTCTTGGCAAACTTTGACCCCATTAGTGCCAAATGAGCATCTTGTCAACGCCACAGCCTACCTAAGTATTGTTGCGGACCATGTCCATCTCTTTATGACCTGATGACCTCTTTATATCTTCTGATGGCTACTTCCAGCAGGATAACGCGCCATGTCATAAAACACGAATCATCTCAGACTGGTTTCTTGAACATGACAATGAGTTCACTGTACTCATATGGCCTCCACAGTCACCAGATCTCTATCCAATAGAGCACCTTTGGGATGTGGTGGAACGGGAGATTTGCATCATGGATGTGCAGCTGACAAATCAGCAGCAACTGCGTGATGCTATCATGTCAATATGGACCAAAATCTCGGAGGAATATTTCCAGTACCTTGTTGAATCTATGCCACAAAGGATTAATGCAGTTCTGAAGGCAAAAGGGGGTCCAACCCGGTACTAGTAAGGTGTACCTAATAAAGTGGCCGGTGAGTGTTAGAGGGAAATATTTGATAAAATTGGAAAACAGGCCTTAAAAAGGGCATAAAAATGATCAATTTAGTTGACATTTTGAGTTTGTTTATTTTTTGCAACCACTCATTTGAATTTAAATGTATTATCCTTCTATTCTTGAAGATGTTAGATGTGACCACACATTTATTTTAATGAATATGTTCAATGAAACAATTTTGTTTAAATGCATTAACATATATTGTCTATATTCACTGAGAAATGGATGAAAATTTTAATTTTCAAAGGGGGTGTACATCTTTATGCTGTGAACTTTATATATACTATACTGTAAATAAAATACCACTTAACTTTTAATTGGCTTCGAGTTAATGATCATTTAAGAGCGTATCTTAATGGTATATTTTAATGTTACTTCAAAGCTGTTCTCTTAACAATTTATCAACTATTACACATTTCTCATCTTTTAAATGTCACATAAATGTACTTAATTGAGCAGTGCTGCACTTTAGATCCTGCACGTGAAGACCAGATGTTATGACATCTCTCTAAAAAACATGGTTTTGTTGGCGTCCCCCATGGTTTTGGAGATTCCGCCCCGCAGAGTGAGACGGGAAAACAATAGTCAGAAGAGTGAAAGCAGTGGAAAACGCTCATCACTTTCTCTCTCTCACTCGCTCTCTCTCGTCCAGTGTAAAATTCCCCAGCGGGAGTATAAATTAGACCTCGCTCTTACGATTCCATCAATGTCAACAGATTAATGAAGCACTCACAGAAAAAGAAAAAAGCAGGGCTCTGTGATCGCACACACTGCCGTATCTTCAAAAGCCCAATACTTTACAGACGGCATGAAACTTTAATCAACTTTGCTTAGTGCCATGCATAAAAAGTCAAGGAGAAACAGCATATTCTTTGTGTCTTTGGTGAAGACTATAGCCATCAAAAATGTTTTTATGCTTCTATTAAGTGACACTATTTCGCCCCCCAAAAAATTACATTTCTGTCATCATTTACTCGCCCTCATAAAACGGCGTGTGCATTGCAAAAGATTTTTGAAGACAGAATTTTTTATTTTTGGACGAACACACATTCAGGCTTTCAATTATTTCGGGTCTTTTACAGTTTATGAATTCAAAAGGATTTCATCAGCATATGCATTTTGGAATAAAAGTCTATTAGTAAAAATTCTGTTTATGTAGCAGCTTGGTTGTCACCAAAAAGACTTATAAATGAGCTCAAATGCCCATTCATACCAAGAACAATGAATAAAAAGATACAAATAAAAGAATGGTTTAGACTTTTATATGACACTGCTAAAAATGTAGAACTTTTTGTGCAATTTTGAGCTTCAATTACTTGGCAGTGGCATTTTGCGGGGCTGAAAATGCACAGTTGAAGTCTGACGTCCTGTGAAGCTTGAATTCTTTCATTGTTGCTTAACGGAGAGATTTTTTTCAACACATATTTAAAGATAATAGTTTTAATAACTAATTTCTAATAACTTATTTATTTTGTCTATGCCATGGTGACAGTGCATATTTTTTTTCTACTTATTTCAGACACCAGTTTTCAGCCTAAAGTGCATTTTAAAGACTTAACTAGACTAAAAGAAAAAAGATTTTTGCTGCTTCTTTAAACTTCTTATTAAAAATTTGCTGAATCAACACAATTATTGAGGATTTTTTGGGACAACTTAATTGTTTTGTGTTCAGTTGTGTTGGGACAACATGAAGGAATTGTGTGGAACCCAGCATTTTTTTACAGTGTAGGTTATTATGGTAACTAGGGAAGTTAGGATTATTATTTAAAATTTTTGGACGAACACACATTCAGGATTTCAATTATTTTGGTCCTTTTGCAGTTTATGATGTGCTAAGTCATATTCAAAAAGATTTCATCAGCTTATGTGTTTGAAATAAGTCTATTAATAAAAATTCAGTTTATGTAGCAGCTTGGTTGGCACTAAAAAGACTTATAAATGAGCTCAAATGCCCATTCATACCAAGAACAATGAATAAAAAGATACAAATAAAAGAATGGTTTAGACTTTTATATGACACTGTTAAAAAATGTAGAACTTTTTGTGCAATTTTGAGCTTCAATTACTTGGCAGTGGCATTTTGCGGGGCTGAAAATGCACAGTTGAAGTCTGACGTCCTGTGAAACATTTTAAAGACTTAACTGGACTCAAAAAAAAAAGATTTTTGCTGCTGCTTCAAACTTCAACCAAATTTTTGCTTCTTCTTCAAACCAAAAGTTTTTTTGGGGGGATAACTTCAATTATGTTCAATTGTGTTGGGACAACATGAAGGAATTGTGTGGAACCCAGCATTTTTTTACAGTGTAGTTAGGGAAGTTAGGATAATAAGGCAAGTTATGAGTTTTTCACTTTCACTTTCACTTTTTTCAACTCACTTTACTAGTAAAGTGGTGCATTGTCTTTGTGCCCTAATGATAGTGATTTCTGTGAAATTGTTCTTTTGTCCAGAATACATTACTTTGTGAAAAGGCTTAGTGTTGGGGATGGATTCTTATATTTAATTATATAGATATTTTTATGTTTCCCTTCTATTTTAAATTCTTTTTAATGCCTTTTTTTATTGTAAAGCACTTTCGAACAACTATGGCTGTGTTAAAATTGGGCTCTGTAAATAAAGCTTTCCTTGCCTTGCCTTGCCTTTGCCTATAGCAGCCCAGAATATCTTGGTATAGATGTGTTGTGTTAGTGATAGGTAGGGCCAGACAGAATCTGCAGACATTTTTCGCTATTTCTGTGCAGAATTTTGTAAAAAATCTGCGAATTTATGCGGAACGATTTTGGGAGTATCATAACTAAAAACCTAATATATGAAATAAAAAAATACCTTTTTAACTTTTATTTAATGTTTACAATGCAAATTCAATTAGATCCACTTATTTGGTAAACAAAGCAAGTCTCTCATATAATATAGATCTACTAAAAGACAGAAAATATAACTTTACAAACTGTATTGTAAACAAATAATATAAACATTTTCATATTAATCAATAATATTACAGAAATTAATATAAAAACTGAATAAATATAAATTTACACACATTTACACAAGTAAATAACTCAATACTATAATAACTCAAGACTCAATGATGGGCTAAAAATCTGCGGAAATCTGCACGCATAGATTCTGTGTGGTAGGTCATTATAATTTAAAGAGACATGCCCAAAAATAAATCAATGTGTTATTTTACGCTATGATTGAAGAATTTTTTTATAAAATCATGATACTAATATTTCATGAAGACCCTATACAAAGAATAATTCTAACTTTTGGAAAATGGGAATCCGATGTCTCCTTTAATGCAAACGTCTATGCCTTTAAAGCGACAGTTCATCCAAAATTTTAAATTTGGTCACCAATTACTCACTAGTTTCAAACATTTAAGAGTTACTTTCTTCTGTTTAACACAAAAGAAGATACTTTGAAAAATGTTGAAAACCTGTAACCATTGACTTCCAAGGTATTTATTTTTCCTACTAAGGAAGTCAGTGGTTTTCAAAATATATTCTTGGAAGAAAGAAACTCATAAATGTTTTGAGAATGAGTAAATAGTAAGTAAATTTGAATTTCGGGGTCAACTATCACTTTAAGACGACAGAACTTCAGAATGAGCTCAAAATGGACAATTCATGAAGGCCGTAACATCAGCAGACGCAATCAATCCAACTTAGTGATGCTTTCGAGTATCAATAAAAACCTCTGTGAAGCTGATTATGTGTATCGTGTGTGTGTCATACAGCCTTCGTTCTGTCACAGAGAGTCAAAGTACCACAGCATAGCAGGAGTTCACGCACACTCTTGGGGGACATCGATTCCTCAAGGTTACAAGGTCGAAGATGAGTCAATGCGCATCTAAAAAAAGCAGCTCGTAATCTACAAAAGCCCAAAGCCATGCGACACACACACATACATCACATGAAAGATTCGGACCAAGACGCAATAGATGACCCTATCAAAGCACATCAAAGCTATAAACATGCCAGAAGGTCTTTAAAAGTCAGCCGAAGAGCAATAGACGCGTGTAAACATCCATATTTCACACGAAGGTCGTAATTAACCTACGCATGGCGTAACTGCAATACCAATACAGCAGATAAGAGGAACATCAATACATTCATAATAAAATGTGCAAACAAACGATACGCAATCAGACGCCTGGAGGAACATAAACCTGAGCGCTAATGTCCACCGCCTCTGTTTCTTTTCCTCTGCGTTATCATGAGTGACATCACATTGGTTACGCTCCGATGAGCTTCCATTTGAAACGTTTGCTAGCAACGATAGCATTGCCAATTTTGGCCTAACTAAGACAAATGTGCTAATGAGGGGCCGGTGTAAACATCAGCCCGTTGAATGCCGGGAGTGATGGCGTGTGGGGGGCCGTTGTCTTTTGCCGCCAGGGTCATTATGCTAATGGAGGCTAATTTGCGAAGCCTAGCATCGCATCGCACCGCAGCCGACAACGGCTGATTGCTCCAATTTGTTCCACTGCTGACATGAGGCAGGCTGTCATGAAATTCAGGAAAAGCAGCATATTTGAATAGTGTGTGTGCCTTCTATCACTTATGTTGTGGGGACCTAATGTCCCTTAAGTATAGCAATACCAGTATATTTTTGGTTTGTTTTGTCGGCTCATAAATCACACAGAATGAAGTATTTTGAAAATGTAAAAATGCAGATTGTTTTCCCTGAGGCTTGGGTTTAGGGATAGGGTTGGGGTAGTGGGATAGAATATTGAACAGTGTGATTTCACCAAGTAGGACATGTTCCTGGATCAACATCAACAACAACATTCCAATCAGCCAATCAGAATTAAAGGATACGTTTACAGTTTACGTTCAGTTTAGGCTTACAGTTAGGGTTATGTTAGGGATGCAACGCTTATAGATTTTGGTTGTATGATTATAGTCTGAGGAGTAATCACGGTTATCATGATTATTATGCATTCATGTATTTCAAAACACTACTAGTTTAGTAAATAACATGAAAACTCCTTATATTTTAAAGTGTTATTTACTGCTGCTCAGTAACCAATTAATACAGCACAAAATAATAATTAAAAACAAACAATAGTCCATTTTTCTTTGCACTTAAAAATTAAGTGGAAAAAGTTTTTGCCATTTAAACATAAGTAATAATTTTACACTGAAAATAAATGACAGAACTATGAGTAAATAAATAAATAAGAATAATTTAAAAAATAGTATTTGTCTAATGTAAATCTAAGCTACATATTAGCTAAGTATTTCTCTTTTTAAGAGAACAAATGTAGTCAAAGGCTGCTGAACCTCTGTCTGAAAGGCACTTTTGATCATCTATATTATAAACTTGTTTGGTATTTTCCTTTTGTATTTTTTTCTCTTTGTAGTAGAAATGTGTATATTCCATACAAAGTATAAAGCTGACTGGTCAGTTCTTGTCAAGTGACTCGCAGTGCGCTCACGCCATTCTTTCAACTAGGTGCGCCTGGAAAGCGTGAGCTTCTACTGCATATGATTGTTATCCAACTATTATTCCCATCTGATATGGGGAATAATTTACAGTTAGGGATGGGTTTAGGAGTAGGGATTAGGCATGGATAACATTTTTGAACAAAAATTATGATCCAGGATCAACATACCTGTAGATGTTAATCCAGGATTGCATCGTGCTTGACAAAATCAAACCTACCATGAAGATCATAACATTTTGGGGAAGTCCACATACATATGGCTGTACAAGTGTGTGTGTGGGTGGGTGTGTTTATTTATTTACCAGACATGGGTATCCTTAGCAGTGCTATAGTAAAGTGGCATGGAACTACATGGATATCATGTACAGTACTAAAGGATTAGCTGTATCGTATTCATGTATTAAAATATTTACTTTTCAATATCATGCAAAAAATGAAAAAAGTACCATAGGGTAACAATATGTTTATTTTACATAAACAATTCAATCAAATGTATGTAACAAACACTCAAAAAATACATTTTGCTGCCCGTTCAAACTACTTAGGAGCAGAAATGAGCTGAAACAACACTATTCTTGAGGATTTTTTTTGGGACAACTTAATTGTTTTATGTTTAATACACTTAAATTTGTTAAAACAATTACTTTAACTTAATCGATTTGTGTTGGGACAACAAGAAGGAATTGTGTGGAATCCAGCATTTTTTACAGTGAATTCTTCTATACCACGTCTTTGGACTGTGGGGGAAACCGGAGCACCAGGAGGAAACCCAAGCGAACACCTATTTTCATCTATCAACATCTTCTGACTGCTACGTCCAGCAGGATAACGCGCCATGTCATAAAACGCGAATCATCTCAGACTGGTTTCTTGAACATGACAATGAGTTCACTGTACTCAAATGGCCTCCACAGTCACCAGATCTCAATCCAATAGAGCACCTTTGGGATGTGGTGGAACGGGAGATTCGCATCATGGATGTGCAGCCGACAAATCTGACAATTTGACATTTATAAAATTCATACAAAGACATTACTTGTGGTTCAATGTTAAGTATATATACAATGTACACAGATCCAAAGTACAATATAAATACATGTTTCTGTGTTACAATGATATCATGTCTGGATAAAATCATAAAACCAAGGTCATTTTCGCTCATTTTGTCTTCCTGTTGTAAAATTTGACCTTTGCTAGCAGGACTCGACTTTACACCACTATAAAACTCCCATTTACACCCTCTTATTCGCTCAAATGGTGAGAAACGGAGAAAGAGAGAGAGAGAAGCATGAAATGAAAAGTTGATATCCACAAAGAACGCAATAAATTGTTTACTAAACTATCACAAAAAGTACCACTGCATTGATCCTGGCGTAAACTAGCAACTGTAAACAATTGCTTAGACATGTAAGGGAAAAAAAAAGAAATTGATTGATGGTTGAGCGTTTTCGTCCCATTTCCCTTCCCAAGCGCCAATTCACCGAAACAGCCCACAGCCGTGTAACACTGCGAGAAGAACATTATGCGACAAATAAGAAAGGAATGAAAACAAAACACTCTTACAAATTGTAATATCTCCTTGATTTGAGGCTTGCGTGTTATCTACATCTGCGGATTGTCTCAAGCCCCAGGCAAACAAGCCAAAACCCAGAAGTCATTTTCCCCCTGGATGAGTCTCCTGATTTATATCTGAACGAGGTTTCGGTGTGTGTGTGTGCCACGACTGAATGTATGCCGAAGCTTTAACTCTGGAGCCAGTATTTAGCATCCTTTCCTCGCAAATCAAATTCGAATTGTTCAATAAGGAGCCCAACATCTTGTGAAAATAAGCAAGACACAGCATGAAATTGAACTGTCAGTGGATGAAGCCCAGGAACACATACAAATGTCCCATTACAGTTTATTGCACACACACACGCACGAGTACATATCTATGTACATATGCACGGAGACCTTTTAAGCGTACAAACATGACTCATTTTACAGCAGAGACGAATCTATTAAACAACCAAGTCTTTGGTATATAAACACAGTAGCTCAGTAGCAGAAAAATGCACGCTGTTTCTAAAACTAGTGATGCGTTTAGGGATGTTTTTTTTGTCTACATAGGCAGTTGATTTCTAAGGCTATAGCACTTCTTTGTGGGGTTTGCAAGTTAATATTCTAAAAAAATGTATTTTATTATTATTATTATTATTATTGTTATAATTAATAAACCTTTAGGTTTTTTTATGATAATGAACTGTAGAAAATACTTTGTGTCCATCTTTTGGTTGAGAATTTAAGCTGAGATTCTGACTCTCGGTGGACATTAAAAATGGCAATTTATCACCCAGTTAATATGTGGCATAAAATACATGACCAAACTGTCTCAATATATCATTTCAAACTACTAAAAATGTCATTAAAACTTTTTCTTTTTAACACAAAGATGTCAGAGCAGAGATCAAGATCCCTCAATCAGTGCTGAGTAAGTTACTTCAAAAGATTATTTGATTACTAATTATTAATTACATCATTATAATTGTATTTAAATTACTTTTAAATTACCAGGTCCTTAATTAATATGCTTAATAAGAAATTTAATTACATGAATCGATACTATCTAAAATGGTAGCACTTCTAAGTACCAATTAACAGTATTGACCACGGGCTTATTACCTGCCTATTATTAAGATATTAGCTGTTTATTAGGACTTATAATATATGATCTTATACTACATTCCTAATCAAACCCAATATCTAAAGCAAACTACTACCTTACTAACTATTTATAAGTAGCTAACTAGTAGTTTATTGAGCTAATAGTCTTAGTTAATGACTTTTTAATGGCATGAGTTAATTCATTCATTCATTCTTTCATTAATTTTCCTTCAGCTTAGTCTCTAACTTATCAGGGATCGCCACAGCGGAATGAAACGCCAACTTTTACAGCATATGTTTTATGCAGCGGATGCCCTTCCAGCTACAGCCCAGTACTGGGAAACACCCATAAACTCGCTTATTCACACACACACTCATACACCACGGCCAATTTAGTTCACCTAATTCCCCTATAGCGCATGTGTTTGGACTGTGGGGGAAATCGGATCACCCAGAGGAAACCCACGCCAACACGGGGAGAACATGCAAACTCCACACAGAAATGCCAACTGCCCCAGCTTGGACTCTAACCAGCGACCTTCTTGCTGTGAGGCGACAGTGCTAACCACTGAGCCACTGTGCCACCAAGTTGTAAACATTATGTATCAAAATGAAAATTTTTTTATTTTTTTTTAAAAGTCATACATTGAAAGCTCTTACATTCATTGTTTCTTCTATTTAGACATTGTTTGCATATTTGCATCACTTTCAAAGTGTACTGTTTGTGAAGTAGTGCTATGCAGATGTATGCACATTTTTGTTTTTCGAATAATTGGATTGGAACCACATTTTATTATGTTGTTGAATGTATTGTGACAACTCAGAAATTAAATACTAAGTAAGTGGTGTTAAAAGTTAATTGCTCAGATTTCATGTAAATACGTTAGGCTACCACCTAAACTTACCCCATTCCTTGAAACAAAACTGATTATGTTAACAAACGCAAAATTGAGATTAAAAAAAAAAAGTTCTTCTTGAAGCAACCATGCCATTTTAACTTTTAGTTTCTTAATTGAGTTGTGTGTTTCATTGAGCATGTTTACCATGTCAGAAAAAAAAAATCACTATGGTAACAGCTTTTTTGAGCTCATGACATTGTGTTGTGTGTCTTAATTGGTCTGAAAATAGAAAAGGTTGTTGTTTTACATCTCGCTGCTGTTAATTTTAGCTAGAAACTACAGTGAATTCTGTGTCTTGGAAAGTCGTTTGAATATTTACAAAAATGTATGCAGAGACATACTTTCCTAATAAGTCAAATTGGCGTCTTAGAGTGCCTTCTTTTGATAAAAAAGAAGCAATTTTGTTTAATAATTAGGCTAAAATTAGGTATACTAATACCTTTGTTTCTGGAACACACCCATGATACATATGTAGGCAGTTCACGTTATCCTGTTCACTTTTCTTTAATTGTTCTACCATCTGTTCTTATTGGCATTTTTTTAAGAACAGTTATATATTACAGCATTCAGTATTTAAAACTTACGGTACATGACAATTTGAGATAACCTCCACCCACTCACTAAGCATGTATATCACTTTATATACTTGTAAATATTACAATACTAAACCTAGTAGAAAAATAGATAATTATACCCTCCAAAAAATATTTTTGTTGCTTGTTCAAACTACTTAGATTAAATGAGCTGAAACAACACGATTCTTGAGATTTTGTTGGGACAACTTGTACAAAATTGTTTTATCTTCAATCAACTTAAATTTGTAAAAACTAATAAGTTAACTTAATTCCTTAATGTTGTCCCAACACAAATCAGTTGTGTGGAACCCAGCATTTTTTACCAACCCAGGCTCATTCTGAAAACGTACCCCTATATATACATTTCTGGAAAGCGGCAAATACGTCCCAGGAGCTACTTTTTTTTTTGTTGCTGTTTTTGTTTTCGTGAATCTACTAGAGGCCGCTGTGAATGCTTTTTCAGATCTCAAATTTCTCTCGCGAGTACCATTCGCGCCTGCTGTTCTTGCGTAAATCCACCAGAGGCCGCTGTCGACTGACTGTCTGACTGACTGACTGACTGACTGATCGATTGACCCACCCTCCTCCTTCCCTAAACCCAACCAATAGTGTTTTCAAAAGCACCAATTGACCCACCCACCCACTTCCCTAAACCCAACCGACAGTTTTAAAAAGCAATCCAGAAAAAGAAAAGCCTGATTTTTACCACGCTTTTACCAACTTTTACCACATTAATTTTTTTGGGCTTCTGTTTTTTTCTTACCTGCTTTCTCGAACCATTCTTCACCGGACTTGAACCCCGTCGTCGAGGTCAACTCCTCTCTGCGTCTCAAGTCCGCCAACTTACATGGCGAGCTACTGGACAAACTGGTAACAGCAGGAAAGCCGTCTAAACGGAGGTAAGCGGTCAGCTGATAAGCGAGAAAAGGAACGGCATCATAGCGTTCGTTTTAAAGAAGAAATGCAGCCATACTTACTTTTGGCTACATAATTCGTGATCTCCAGAAATGTATATAGGGCTACGATTTCAGAATGAGCCTATGTTGTTTTTTACAGTGTAGGGGCTGTCTGACAGTAGAAACAGCATGCTGTATGCATCCTAAAGAAATAAATATAAATTAAAAGGGCTTTTACTCTTGCAAACTGCAGATGTAATCGCTCAGTGAAACCTTCTTATTACGTCCCCCTTTCGTGCAAAACACTCATCCAGTCGGGGCAGACTTCTTCATTTTGTCATGTTACGGTCTCAATGAATCTTCACACTTTCATTTTTCTTCACCGGGTTCCCTGGGCTAAGCAGGGAACTCACATCCATGTAATTTAAATGTTAATGTTCTAAAGGCGGATTAAGTTTTCCTGTCTTTTTTCCCCTCAACGACAAGGTAAAGCAGGGCTAACACCTTTTTTAATGTAATCACTGCTAGCCCCTTTTTAGAAGAGATGAATATTTCTGCCTTCCTCTGTTCATTTCCATTTTTAATCTAGTTCTGCGTGATTGATGGGCCGTAGGAAAGACATCAGAAACCTGGATAAAACTCTCAGCTCTGAGCCGACTTACTCAGAGCTGAGTGTAATAACCGGCAGGGTCGAAAGAACATCAGTGTATTCCATCAGCATTTACATTACCAAAAAAAAGCATTTTTAATTATATTTACATTTAAGTTGGTTAAATCAGCATAATAAACACCTTTTACAAAATATAAATTATCGTTAGCTAAAAAAAAGGACATCTTTTATTGTCTATATTAACCCTTGTGTACTGTTCAAATTGCAACCCAGGCTCAGTATGGATACGTACCCCAGTATACAGTCGTGGCCAAAAGTTTTGAGAATGACACAAATATTAGTTTTCAGAAAGTTTGCTGCTAAACTGCTTTTAGATCTTTGTTTCAGTTGTTTCTGTGATGTACTGAAATATAATTACAAGCACTTCATACGTTTCAAAGGCTTTTATCAACAATTACGTGACATTTATGCAAAGAGTCAGTATTTGCAGTGTTGGCCCTTCTTTTTCAGGACCTCTGCAATTCGACTGGGCATGCTCTCAATCAACTTCTGGGCCAAATCCTGACTGATAGCAACCCATTCTTTCATAATCACTTCTTGGAGTTTGTCAGAATTAGTGGGTTTTTGTTTGTCCACCCACCATTCTTTATTCATGGCTGTGTTTTTTGGCAAAATTGTGAGTGAGCCCACTCCCTTGGATGAGAAGCAACCCACACATGAATGGTCTCAGGATGCTTTACTGTTGGCATGACACAGGACTGATAGTAGCGCTCACCTTTTCTTCTCCGGACAAGCCTTTTTTCAGATGCCCCAAACAATCGGAAAGGGGCTTCATCGGAGAATATGACTTTGCCCCAGTCCTCATCAGTCCATTCGCCATACTTTTTGCAGAAGATCAATCTGTTCCTGATGGTTTTTTTGGAGAGAAGTGGCTTCTTTGCTGCCCTTCTTGACACAAGGCCATCTTCCAAAAGTCTTTGCCTCACTGTGCGTGCAGATGCGCTCACACCTGCCTGCTGCCATTCCTGAGCAAGCTCTGCACTGGTGGCACTCCGATCCTGCAGCTGAATCCTCTTTAGGAGACGATCCTGGCGCTTGGTGGACTTTCTTGGACGCCCTGAAGCCTTCTTAACAAGAATTGAACCTCTTTCCTCGAAGTTCTTGATGATCCTATAAATTGTTGATTTAGGTGCAATCTTAGTAGCCACAATATCCTTGCCTCTGAAGCCATTTTTATGCAACGCAATGATGGCTGCACGCGTGTCTTTGCAGGTCACCATGGTTAACAATGGAAGAACAATGATTTCAAGCATCACCCTCCTTTTAACATGTCAAGTCTGCCATTCTAACCCAATCAGCCTGACATAATGATCTCAGGCCTTGTGCTCGTCAACATTCTCACCTGAGTTAACAAGACGATTACTGAAATGATCTCAGGTCCTTTAATGACAGCAATGAAATGCAGTGGAAAGTTTTTTTCAGGATTAAGTTAATTTTCATGGCAAAGAAGGACTATGTAATTCATCTGATCAGTCTTCATAACATTCTGGAGTATATGAGACTCAATGATGAGCAAAATCTGTGAATTTCAGTGCATGCAGATTCCATGTGGACCTAGTTATAAGATATCAGAAGCCTGCATACAGTAAAACTCACATAATAACCAGCAAGGCGAAAGAACATCTGTGTATGTCATCAGCGTTTACACACAGAAAATTGCCTGTAAATCTCCTCGCGTCGGGTTTAGATAGAATCGGTGAGCATGCTTTAATTATTTTCACCAGTTCGCTGTCAACAAAAGTCTGAAAGGAGTGAATGCAGCATGACGCATTTTGTGCCATTATTGTTTCTGAAGTTTTTTTTTTTTTTTTTTTTTTTTGTGGTGCCAAAATCAGTGGAATCAAAGCTGCTCAGCTGTAACAGGCTTTTCCAGCTTCCGTAAGACAGACAGACAGAATCAAAGTGCTTTAGCGGGATGGAACATGCACTTCACAAAAGATGCCAAATCCATGAACCATTATGAAGTGAAGTGAAGTGAAGTGTAGTGTGGCCAAGTATGGTGTCCCATACTTGGAATTTGTGCTCTGCATTTAACCCATCCAAGTGCACACACACAGTTAGTGAACACACACATACCGTGAACACACACCCGGAGCAGTGGGCAGCCATGCTGCGGCGCCCGGGGAGCAGTTGGGGGGAACGGTGCCTTGCTCAAGGGACTCACCTCAGTCGTGGTATTGAGGGTGGTGGAGAGTGCTGGTCATTCACTCCCCCCACCCCCAATTCCCGCTGGTACCGAATATCGAACCAGCAACCTTCGGATCACGAGTCCAACACTCTAACCACCAGGCCACGACTGCAAAAGGAGAGGAGGCCCAAGCTCTGTTTGATGACTGATGTGTGCTACGACTTCTGCAGTGGAACACTTGCCATGCAGTTGTAAGTGGGAACAGATGCTAAAACAGAAAAAAATATATAATAAGAAGAACATGGCTACAGACAAAAAGGCGATGGAGATGTAATACATTTAGTATTCAAATTATGCTTTTTATGTTCCATAATTGACAAAATCACTCAATGTAATATGGCACCAATAGTATCTTTATTATATTTATGCCATACAAATATAACTATAGTTTATTTCTGAATTAATTGGTGAGTGAATGACTGAATGGCAAATGAAAATATTATTATTATTATTATTATTATTATTATTGTTGTTGTTGTTGTTGTTATTATTATCATTATAAATAGTATTACTATTAATATTATTATTAGTAGTAGTAGTAGTAGTAGTAGTTTTAATCTTATTATTATTATTATTATTATTATTATTATTTTTTTTTTTTATGAATGAAGTACATGAAAATATTAAAAATAGTAAATGTTAGTAAAAGTTAAAATGTTAATAATAATAATAATAATAATAATAATAGTAATAATAATAATAATTCATTCATTCATTTTCTTTTCGGCTTGGTCCCTTTATTAATCTGGGGTCGCCACAGCAGAATGAACCGCCAACTTATCCAGCATATGTTTTACGCAGCGGATGCCCTTCCAGCTGCAACCCATCACTGGGAAACATCGTGCCGCCCAATAATAATAATAATAATATTAATAATCATTATTATTATAATTATCATTTCAACTTTTAATAACATTTACTATTTAACATTTTAACATTTACTATTTTTTATATATTCATGTACCTCATTAATAATAATAATAATAATAATAATAATAATAATAATAATAATAATGGGCTGCACGGTGGCGCAGTGGTTAGCACATTCGCCTCACAGCAAGAAGCCGAAAAGAAAATGAATGAATGAATAATAATAATAATAATAATAATAATAATAATAAGATTATTAATAAAAATTTATAATAATAAAATAATAATAATAATAATAATGATAATAATAATAGTAGTAATAATAATAATAATAACACTAATAATTTATCCAAACTCTGTAAGTTTCTTTAGGTCTGTTTTTATTGATGTATTATATAATTCTTGAAAAATATATTGTGTTTTGGTATTGATGATGATGTCTATATATTATCCTTTATTTATCTATTTATTTATTTATTATATAATAATTTATTATTATATTTATTTATTTAAGTCATGTGCTCTGCTACAGTATATCTATGATAAAGTGTCTTAAAAATAGACCATAACTTGTATTTGCTATAATTTTTACTCTTCTGAATTAACTGGATTAAGACTGAAATATCTGTTTCTATCTGATGTTGATGAAACAAGTTTGTGTGTGTGTGTGCGCGTGCGTGCGTGTGTGTGCATGCGTACGCGTGTGTGTGTGTGTGTGTGTGTGTGTGTGTGTGTGTGTGTGTGTGTG
>CAIGQV010000919.1:12224484-12240238 GCA_903798115.1 Danio jaintianensis
GTGTGTGTGTGTGTGTGTGTGTGTGTGTGTGTGTGTGTGTGTGTGTGAAAAAAGTGTGAATGACTCAACTAAAATGAAAGTTTTTGTAAATGCTCAGAAATACCCCAAGTCGTGTTCTTTTACGATCATCTTCTAGTCCTTTTGCTCACTTTTATACTTCTTCATGTGCCGTTTTTCAGCTTGTGAGCGTCATTTTTGATTCTGAAGTTCACAAAGAACCAAAAAAACCAACTGACAAAACAAGCCGTAACAAGCTTTTCTCACTTTCCGGTAACAGAGCGAGCAAATCAATGCACTTGAATCACACTGAGTGCAATGGAACATGAACTTCACAAAAGGAAGCCAAATTCATGTCCCATTATGGCAAATGGAGAAGCGGCCTGGGCCAATAAAAACCCTTCAAAAGTGCTACTCTGTGGCCCAGAGTCAGGTCACTCCCTCAATCTCCCTGCAATATCCAAGCCATTTCGCTGCTTGACGTTATAAAGTGTGATCAAGGCTCATGTAATCAAGAGCTGTATAAAGAAAACTACTCAAAATCAAAGCCTGAGGGGATAAAGAACACTCAGTGGCAGCCTTTGAAGCTCCACTCCGAGGTTCACTCGAAATTCAACCATCTGCTGTAAATTGTGTTTCGTTGAAGGATAGCATTTCACTCATTGGTTCATTATCTCTGAAAAAGGGGTGTTGTGCCTGTCCAACTGTATTTGGTGGGAAAAGTGTGAAAAGCTTTTTATGTAATTCTCTTAAATGGTCACATATTTGTTGCTGTGCAAACTTTGAAAAATCTAGTGCTAGTTTGATCTCCATTTGAAAGAAAAGGCTTTCTTATGCGCAAAATGGCTACACTGAAAAAAATGATGTTAAGTTATGTTCAACTTAATTTGTTTGTTTAAATTCAGCCCATATATATTGTTTACAACCACTTAACTTAAAATTCTTTAGTAAATCCAAGGAATCATCTTTGAATAATTTTTTTTGTGTTTTCTGTATTTTAAAGATCTTTAAAAAGATTTTTCAAAAAAGTTGTGCATAGAAACTGTGAATCCAATTTACAAAATGTGCATATTGTGCAGATTTTGTAGTTTAGACTGCAAGATATACAGTTGAAGACAAAATAATTAGCCCTCCTATGAAACTGAAATAATAATAATTATTATTATAAATAATAAAAATAACAGGGCGGCTCGGTGGTGCAGTGGGTAGCGCTGTCGCCTCACAGCAAGAAGGTCACTGGTTCGAGCCTCGGCTGGGTCAGTTGGCATTTCTGTGTGGAGTGTGCATATTCTCTGCGTGTTGGCGTGGATTTCCTCTGGGTGCTCCGGTTTCCCCCACAGTCCAAACACATGCGCTATAGGTGAATTTGGTAAGCTAAATTGTCCGTAGAGTATGTGTGTGAATGAGAGTGTATGGGTGTTTCCCAGTGATGGGTTTCCCAGCTGGAAGGTCATCCGCTGCGTAAAACATGTGCTTGATTAGTTGGCGGTTCATTCCGCTGTGGCGACCCTTGATAAATAAAGGGACTAAGCCAAAAAAGATAAAGAATGAATGAATAAAAATAACATTTATTTTTAATAAATTAATAAATAAATAAAAAAATTATAATAAATAAAATAGAATTATTATTTATTTCTTTTAATATTTGAAAAATAATTTACATTTCACACAAGGGCAATTTTTTTTCGTACATTTTATTTTAACTTCTAAAGTCTGTATTATTAGCTCCCTTAATTCATTCGTTCATTCATTTTCCTCTGGCTTAGTCCCTTTATTCATCAGGACTCGCCACAGCGGAATGAACCGCCAACTTATCAAGCATATGTTTTACACAGCGGATGCCCTTCCAGCTGCAACCCAGTACTGGGAAACACCCATACACACATTCACACACATACACTACGGCTAATTTAGTTTTATTCAATTCACCTGTAGTGCATGTGTTTGGACTTGTGGGGGAAACCAGAGCACCCGGAGGAAACCCACGCCAACACGGGGAGAACATGCAAACTCCACACAGAAATGCCAACTGACCCAGCCGGGACTCGAACCAGTGACGTTCTTGCTGTGAGGCGACAGTGCTAACCACTGAGCCACCGTGTTGCCCCAGCTCCCTTAATTATTAAAATATAAAATATTTTAAAATATACTTAAAATAAAAAATTTTCTCAATTGGCTACAGAACAAACCACTTTTGTCCAATGATTTGCCTACTTACATTTATTGCCTAGTTAACCTAGTTAAGCCTTTAAATTGCACAATAATTTAAGTTAACACTTGGAAATAACTAGTAAAATATGATGTACATCATGACAAAGACAAAAGAAATTAGTTATTAGAAATCAGTTGGAAATAAAACGATTGTTTAAAGGATATGTTAAACATGAGGGCTATTAATTTTCTCTTTAACTGTTTGTGCAATATCCAAAATGTGCATTTTGTGCTAACAAACAAATCTGTGTGCAAACTGCAAGATGTGCATACAGTATCCAAAACTTGTGTACTGTGCAAATAGAAACCACAAGTCATGTGTACAATTTCTCCTGTACACATTTTGCATTAAAATCCTGCAAGATGTGCATACAATTTCTGAATATGTGCAAAAGTGTTATACCGACACGTAAGAGAAGCAAATCAGCAAGTCTTGCTCTCCTTGAAGTCATGTGACTGGATAATTCACTCTTTTACCTCAACCACAACTGATTCTGAACTATTGCAATTAATAATAATAATAATAATAAAAGCTGACTTCCCCAATGGCTACAACTTCCATTTCAATTTTGCACCAATTTCATGTTTCAAGGAAGAATGGAAGCCATATGAGTTTAGAACAGCATGATGGTGGCATGATTTTGGACTTTGTTATAATTGGACAGGATAGAAAAAAAAAAACATTAATTTTTTTCTGTTACTCAGTGCAAAAGCAATTTTGAAAACCATAAGAGTATTAATTTGCTCAGAAGCTGTATTTACAGTTGAAGTCAGAATTATTAGCCCCCATGTTTATTTTTTTCCCACCAATTTCTGTTTAACAGAGATATTTTTTTTCAACACATTTCTAAACATAATAGTTTTAATAACTCATTTCTAATGACTGATTTCTTTTATCTTTGCCATGATGACAGTACATAATATTTTACTAGATATTTTTCAAGATACTAGTATTCAGCTTAAAGTGATATTTAAAGACTTAACTAGGTTAATGAAGTTAACCTACTTAACTAGGCAAGTTAGGGTAAGTAGGCAAGTCACTGTATAATGATGGTTTGTTCCCTAGACAGTCCAAAATAAATATTGCTTAAGGGGCTAATAATATTGACCTTAAAATGGTTTCAAAAAAATTAAAAAGCTTTTATTCTAGCCGAAATAAAACATTTAAGACTTTCTCCAGAAGAAAAAATATTATAGGAAATACTGTGAAAAATTCCTTGCTCTGTTAAACATCATTTGGGAAATATTGGAAAATTCGCAGGAGGGCTAATAATTTTGACTTTAACTATATGTTTGAATAATGGTCATAAAATCATTTGTGCTCATAAGAATACAGCACAAAAAATACACTGAGCCTGATTTCTAAACTAGACATACTAAACTCTGTTTTTAAGCAAAGTCTTCTATTTCCATGGTAACTATCGATTCTTGTTACTCTGCGTGGATTAAAAAGCCGGATGTTTCTTACAATTTCTTGCTTTTGCTCTCTTTCTTTGCTTTTTAACTCTATGCAGAAATTGGGTGGCCATATGGGTCGCACCCCCTATTATTGAATTGGATTGTTATAATTGGACTGGATACAAAATAATTCTTCTGTTACTCAATGCGAAGGAATTTTTGAAAGCCATAAGAGTTTACTCAGTAGCTGTATTTAAGTTTGAATAATGGTCGTAAAATCAATTGTGCTTATAAGAATACAGCACAAAAAATACATCGAGCCTGATTTCAGATTACTAAACTTTGTTTTTAAGCAAAGTCAGTCTCAATTTACATTAAGTGGCCTTAACTACATGTACTTACATCAAAGGGCGGTGCGGTGGCTCAGTGGTTAGCACTGTCGCAGCAAGAAGGTCACTGGTTTGAGCCCCGGCTGGGTCAGTTGGTGTTTCTGTGTGGAGTTTGCAAGTTCTCCCCGTGTTGGCGTGGGTTTCCTCCGGGTGCTTCGGTTTACCCCACAGTCCAAACACATGCGCCATAGGTGAATTGAATAAGCTAAATTGGCCATAGTATATGAGTGTGAATAAGTGTGTATGGGTGTTTCCCAGTACTGGGTTGCAGCTAGAAGGGCATCAACTCCGTAAAACATTAATTCATTCATTCATTCATTTTCAGCCGCTTTTCCGGGGCCGGGTCATGGGGGCAACAATCTTAGGAGAGAACCCCAGACTTCCCTCTCCCCAAACACTTCCTCCAGCTCCTCTGGGGGGATCCCAAGGCGTTCCCAGGCCAGCCGAGAGACATAGTCCCTCCAGCGTGTCCTGGGTCTTCCCGAGGCTTCCTCCCGGCAGGACATGCCTGGAACACCTCCCTAGGTAGGTGTCCAGGAGGCATCCGAAACAGATGCCTGAGCCACCTCAGCTGACTTCTCTCGATGTGGAGGAGCAGCGGCTCTACTCCGAGCTCCTCCCGGGTGGCAGAGCTCCTCACCCTGTCTATAAGGGTGCGCCCTGCCACCCTTTGAAGGAAACTCATTTTGGCCGCTTGTATCCTAATTTTTTCCTTTCAGTCATGACCCAAAGCTCATGACCATAGATGAGAGTAGGAACGTAGATTGACCGGTAAATCGAGAGCTTTGCCTTTCAGCTCAGCTGCTTCTTTACCACAACGGACCGGTACATCGACCGCATTACTGCTGCTGCTGCACCAATCCGCCTGTCAATCTCACGTTTGCGTAAAACATATGCAGGATAAGTTGGCGGTTCATTCTGCTGTGGCAACCCCTGATAAATAAAGGGAATAAGCCGAAAGAAAATGAATGACTTACATCAAAAAAATAAATACAATGTACTTCATGATGTATTGCAGAACACTTATGGTGCTATTAAAGGTAGTGTTAGGGACATGTTTGGTGGTATGGGTAGGTTTAAGGATGGGTTAAGGTCTAAGGGATAGGTCAACAGTAATTATAAGTGAAATTAATAACAATGTAACTACATGCATATTTACTCAAGCACAAGTGTATGTACATGTATTTCCAAAATAAGTACATTGTAACAAATGATTCATTTCAGTCCAAGTACATATTATTTCAGGCCACTTAATATAAAGTGGGACCGCAAAGTCTTCTATTTCCATGGTAACTATCCATTCATGTTACTCTGCGTGGATTTAAAAGCCGGACGTTTCTTACAATTTCGCTCTTAGCTTGCCACTTGTTCTTGCTTTTGCTCTCTTTCTTAGCTTTTTAACTCTACTTTACACAGAAATTGGGTGGCCCCATGGGTCACACCCCCAGGAGGAGGCTTTAGTAACTTAAACCCAGACCCACTTGATCCACAGAATGGGGCTGCAATAACCTGGTCTCTCCAAAAGCAATATCTGAGCGGCGGGTCAGGCATTTCCTGAGCGACTGCATTGAGTGCTTTTTGACTGCAGGGGAAGCAGCGTGAATACTGGCTCTTTGTGAGTCTAATGACAGGCCACGGCGAGGACCAACCTTTGCCTTCCTTATAATGTGAACAGAACGCACAAATATAACTAAAGCCAACAGCCAAGAATGAAGGAAGCGGATGAATGCAGAACTTTCTAGCAACCATGTTTTCAATGCGTTTTATAAAAGAAAAAAGCTACGTTTATTTCTGCACCATTAGCAGTTCGAATGGAAATTAGCCATTGGATGTGACTAGATTGTCCATTGGATGTGACTAGATTGTCTAGAGCCTTAAGGAACAAACAGTGCTTGGATAAAACAAAATGAATCACATAATAAAAAAACATATTTATTGTTAGTGTAATTTCTTAAAGGGCACCTATGATGAAAATCATCTTTTGTAAGCTGTTTGGACAGAACTGTGTGTATGTATAGTGTGTCCACAGTCATATTGGAGTGATATAAAGACAATAAGTCTCTTTTTTGAAATTTCTTGAAATTAAAATAGCATCCAAATCCCTCCCATTTTGAGGCCGACCGCAACTTGACGTAGGAGTGCGGTTTCCCTGCCCACAGAATTGATTGACAGCCGCATATTAACATGTCTCCGTAGTAATGTGTATAATCATATCAACAAGACAGGACGTGCGCAAAGCAACCGGGATTAAAGGATCTGTTCGGCTCTTTGTGATCATCAATCATCATCAAATGAGTTCAAGAATGAGTTTTACAAGTTTAAAACCTTTTTAAAACAGTGCATGTTTGTAATGAATTACAGCGATTTTACCGTCTTTACGTTATCACCACAACCGCATGTCAGTACATTTATAACAGAAGACGCTTCAATCCCGGTTTGTGGACTTAAATCAGGTTTATTTTGTACATTAACATAACAGATATCCATACAGCGGTGGATATTAACCTGTATACTGTCACATTTGCGTGCAAAAACAATGCAAGGTTAAACACACACGCTGTGTGTGTGTCTGCTATGTGTGTGTGTGTGTGTGTCTGTGGGTGTGCGTGGACTTTGTAATGACATTGTGTGTGACTTATCGCAGAAAGGCTTGAATTAACTCCACAACAAATACATCAAATAATCATTGGGAAAGTTCTTACTGTAGTATTTCTCACAAACGTTACGTGAGATCTGCTTCCTTCATGTCTGTCTGTTATCTGACGTAGCAGAGGCGGAGATTAAGGCACACTCTGACAGGCACGTGGGAACGGTGGGCGGGGAGAACCAGCATTAAAGGCACAGGCCACCAAAACAGCTACAATGCGTTCAAAGCAGAAAATTCTAATGTTGTGAAAGCTATAATAAATAATCGGATGGGTGTTTTGAGCTGAAACTTTACAGACACCTTCTGGAGACACAAAAGACTTCTCTTAAATCTTGAAAAAGGGGTAAACTAGGTGCCCTTTAAAGTATAATTACGATGGTCAATGCTTGGTGGTAATAATGGTATTTAAGGATGACTTGATCCTGGATAAGTGCTAGTAGCTGGTTGGATATATTTTAGCCTTCAGAACTTTGTCAGTTCTTCATTTCATAGATTCTAATAGATCCAAATAGAGAAATTGGTCCATATTGAAATCCCAGAATCACGTGATTTTCAGATTTTAATGTACACTACTCTTAAAAAGATGTTGGTTAAAGAAGATTTTTTTTTAAAATTATTTTTAATTAATTTGTGAAATATTCAAATGTTTTTACATTTTTAAATATTTGAAAGATTTACAGTAATAATGCAAAATGTCATAAATATTTAAAATAACATTTTTTATTTTTGAAAATATTTAGAAAGTTTCACTTATGCAGATTTTTTCAGCACCAATTCTCCATTATATTATATTATATTATATTATATTATATTATATTATATTATATTATATTATTCATTCATTCATTTTCTTTTCGGCTTAGTCCCTTTATTAATCTGGGGTCGCCACAGCGGGATGAACCGCCAACTTATCCAGCATATGTTTTACGCAGCGGATGCCCTTCCAGCTGCAACCACATACACTACGGACAATTTTAGCTTACCCAATTTACCTATACCGCATGTCTTTGGACTTGTGGGGGAAACCGGAGCACCCGGAGGAAACCCACGCGAACACGGGGAGAACAGAAATGCCAACTGACCCAGCCGAGGCTCGAACCAGCGACCTTCTTGCTGTGAGGCGAACGTGCTACCCACTGCGCCACCGCGTCGCCCCTATATTATATTATATTATATTATATTATATTATATTATATTATATTATATTATATTATATTATATTAAATACCACTTTCCTTTAATGACTAAAATAAAATGATAAAATGAAAGCAAAAATTACTTATAGCAAATGTTTTTAATTATTATATAGTGTACTGTAAAAAAGTAATATTAAAATTAACTTAAATACAGAAAAATCCACACATCCATGTACTATAATTTTAACTAGACAGTGAAAGTTTGCCTAGAACAACTTTAAACTGTTGGCTTAAAAGTTTGGGGGGAATAAAGAGTTAAGTTTAAAAGACATTAAAGTTTGAAGTTTCATGGGCCTTAAAGATAGATGAACTGAAAAAGAGCTGTATTTTTCTCATGCAGCCCAGGTTTGTTTGTCTCGCCATGAAACCCAACACAAGTCAAAATAAATGTATAATGCAAACCTTAAGAAGAACGATTTAAATCAAGTCTATCTGTGTTATTCAGGTAACATTCAGATGTAATGCCCTGCTGACTTCAAGTGTTTTGCCCTTCGGAGTGAACAGGGCATAGTGTTGTTCACTTTACAGGGAAAATCACCCACAATGTTTCCACTTCTCATGAACCCACCTACAAATTGCTTCCTTGCAGTCTCTGCAGATTAAATTGTTATAGGAGAAAATATAACACATTTGTCTTGTGCAGTCCTCTAGGTTTACTCCTTGAATACACGCATTCCTGTCCTGTACATATGTACATCTGTGTTAGTGTCTCTTACAATTAAATTTTCAAAACTCAAAAATAAATAAATACAATTATGAATATAGCCATTGTATTCACTGTCTGAAACTCTTGGTTCAAGGATCTGGTCTCTCTAAACCCCACCTTCTGAAAGCATACTCTGCTGTGATTGGTCAGATGACCCGGTCTGCTGTGATTGGTCGGAAAACAGACATGCATTACCGTATTTGAATTTCAGCACTGGATGCTTCCTCAACACATTTAAACACAAAGATATCAATGCTAACAATTGCAGTTTTAACCGACTTGATGTTTGAAAATACTTTGAAGGTGGATTTGCTTTCTCAAGCCATGTTTAAATACGGTTTTATAATGCATTTTTATTGGTCGGATCACAAGTGGATGAAGCTAATAGAGGTGTAAACAAGGTCTAAACTTTTGGAGTTTGTCCAGTTTTGACCAAATTCTCATCTACTGACGATATTCTTAAGCATTACAGGACAAATTGTTGAAGGGCACTTTGGGATAGATTTAAACTTTTCCATCAATAATCTTAAGTTGGAGGGCGTCACGGTGGCGCAGTGGGTAGCACGATCGCCTCACAGCAAGAAGGTTGGCATTTCTGTGTGGAGTTTGCATGTTCTCCCCGTGCTGGCGTGGGTTTCCTCCGGGTGCTCCGGTTTCCCCCACAAGTCCAAGGACATGCGCTATAGGTAAATTGGGTGAGCTAAATTGGCCGTAGTGTATGAGTGTGAATGAATGAGAGTGTATCGTGTTTCCCAGTGATGGGTTGCAGCTGGAAAGGCATCCACTGCGTAAAACAAAGGCTGGATAAGTTGGTGGTTCATTCCGCTGTGGCGACCCCAGATTAATAAAGGGACTAAGCCGAAAGGAAAATAAATGAATGAATGAATTATTATTATTATTATTATTATTAATTTTTTTTTTATTAAGGAAGCATGCCCATAGACCCTTCCTAATTCAAAAAGTGGACAAAAGAGACATAAGAGATTTAAATGGGAAGTGTAAATGGCAAATTGTCTTCCATGTCTACTAGTGATCCAAATGACAAAAACACATCTTATTACCTGGCAGGTTATAAACCAATCTCATCCAGTCTCAGCTACAATGACAGTGTTTAAGGGTCAAAACATATGAAGACCTACTGTATAGACTGAGATTTTGCACATTTGTCACAAAACTAAATACACTGTTTGACATTTTATTGCACAAATGGCCGTTTACAGTAACTTACCTGTAAATGTGTTTTACAGTAGCAGGGCCCTATCGTCATTTCATTTTTTACAGTAAAATAGCCTTACCACAACTTCTTTTTATGGTAAAATGCCCTTTATTTATATTTTAACAGTATGACCATTTTACAGTAGTTTTACTGTAATTTATTTACATTTTACACTAGCAGCATTTTTAGTATTTACTACTGAATTTAATACATTCCAAACAAGTGACTAATTTTTTCACGGTCTCTTTTTTGTCTTCAACTACAGTACTTGATTACTTTGATTACAGTAGAATATGCAGTAACTTACTGTAAACATTTAAAAAATGACCCACAATGCGCACTATTACACTGTAAAACCAGAAAAGTTAAGGTAACTCAAACCGTTTGAGGAAACCGATTTCAACAAAGTTCAAAAACTAATCCTAATTAGTACTGTGAACTTAATCCCTTTGAGTAAATAAAGCAATTTGAGCACAGTAAAACCCGATAAATGAAGAGAACTCTAACTGAGTACTGTAAAACCCAATAAGTTAAGGCAACTCAAACCATTTGAGGAAACCGATTGCAACAAACCATTTGAGTTAAAAAAAACTAATCTATATGAGTACTGTGAACTTACTCCATTTAAGTTGAAGTAATGAGGTATTTAATAAACTCATTTCCTTCAACACTGTGTTCAAAACTCTTTTCAAATGAGTAGAATTAACTTTCAGTAAATTTTGAGTTAACTACACTCATTTCATTTGATAAAGTTGACTGTAGGGTTTTACAGTGTACAGTAGTGAACTGTAAAGAATGTATATGGTATTTTACTGCCCGTTTTTGCAGTAAATAACTGTAAAATTGTGACAAAGTCTAACGAAGTCTGTAGGTTTGTACAGAATGTCTGGAATTATTGACAACTCTTTTCATTTATGTCTGTTGGGAGACAATGACTCCATTTGCCCTGCACCTTGATCTTTGCAGACCTTTCGCATCCACAAACCGCTACATAACACACTACACGCATAATAGCAGCCATGTAAATTAGAAAGGCATAATGTGTGTATATTTGTGCCTGTACATGGGAAAGAACAATTAGGGGGAAAGTGTTACTTTTATTGTAAACATTAGTTTTTCTTGTCCTTTTGTAATCAGCCGAGTTGTCAGACCGCACACCAGCGCATTATCTTTTCCTTTTATAATGCGCTCATTTGCATTTGACTCAATAGTCCTATGTGGAAAAACATTCATGCATGTGATTTTGTCCTCTCGATTGTACTGCCGTGCCTTTGCTTTGTTGTGTTTTTTTAATTAATCCCGTGTGGCTTTGATAACCGTTGTGTAGGGTTGTTTCATATTCGAGTGTGCCCCACTGGACCGCCCTTTATGCCTTTGAATTGTTCGCATTAATGGAGTTTTTGCAAGTATTTCCTATTTATTAGTGCGAGAGTTACCAGGCATGGTTTTAGATTAAGCTTTTTTTCTTTTTATTCTAGCGAGCCCTGTTTTTACGTGGAAATGAATTAATCTTCTTAGTATGATTCTGTCACCTACCGCCTCTAATCGCCTGCTGTCTGGCACATTAGTGCTTCGTGTTAGTGAGGTTTACTCGGGCTTTTAATTAAGCAGGTGAATTATTTCTACTTTTGTTATGCATATGCCTGCAATTAGCAACAAATACAGGTTGTTAGGAAGCACTGTCTTATAAAACACAGCATGTAGGTTTGCTAAACGTCAGACTTTAAGGGAAATTGTTACATTTATTTTATTTATTTATTTATTCATTCATTCATTCATTCAGTCATTAATTAATTCAATCATTAAATCACTTATTAATTTATTTATCTATCTAAAGTGGTGTTCTCATGTAACAACTTTGAGTTTTAGTTTTTTTTGCTTGTTTTTAATATTTAGGGGTTGAAGTGTAGCGCTGAAACCCTATTGTAGTTGTTAGAAAGTCCAAAGGTCACTTTTCTGTCCTAAAAGTGATCAAACAGACCAAACATAAATTGTAGAGACGTGAAATTTTGCTTGATGGTAGCACCCACCCCATCTGCCATGTCACTGAGGCTCGCCCTGATCAGCCTGATGGTGGCGCTACAACGGGCCAAAACACGTTATCGCTCTTAATGCCTTATGTAGTTGGAATTTTTGGCTCAAACTAATGGGCATATGTCAGATCTGGCCATCACCATTGTGAAAGTTTCAGATATTATCAGACATTTTTTGGAAAACATACTTTAGTGAACTGTCATTCATTTCCTTTTTGGCTTAGTCCCTTTATTAATCTGGGATCGCCACAGCCAACTTATCCAGCATATGTTTTACACAGCAGATGCCCTTCCAGCTGCAACCCATCACTGGGAAACACCCATACACACTCATACACTACGGACAATTTAGCTTACCCAATTCACCTATAGCGCATGTCTTTGGACTTGTGGGGGAAACCGGAGCACCCGAAGGAAACCCACGCCAACACAGAGAGAACATGCAAACTTCACACAGAAATGCCAACTGACCCAGCCGAGGCTCGAACCAGCGACCTTCTTGCTGTGAGGCGACAGCGCTACCCACTGCGCCACCACACCTCCCCACTTTAGTGAACTTGTTCTAGGTTTTTCATCTGACCTGAGCCAAAGTGCTCAGATACTCTGGAATCGAAATATTAAAAGTTATCAAAAAAAGCTGACATTTCCATTCAGCTTTACCACAGGACAGCCAAACGTTCAAAGTGCACTGAATTTTTTTTATTTTATTTGGGCTGAATTTAATTAAGTTGAACATTAAATACTAAAAGATAAATAATTTTTTTTTTACAAAAACACCTATTGTCCTTAAGTCGCAAATTGAACCCTGAACCCTGACCCAGATATGCATCTGTTTATTCATTCATTCATTCATTTTCTTTTCGGCTTAGTCCCTTTATTAATCTGGGGTCGCCACAGTGGAATGAACCGCCAACTTATCCAGCATATGTTTTACGCAGCGGATGCCCTTCCAGCTGCAACCCATCACTGGGAAACATCCATACACACTCACTACGAACAATTTAGCTTACCCAATTCACCTTTACCACATGTTTTTGGACTTGTGGGGGAAACCGGAGCACCCGGAGGAAACCCATGCGAACACGGGGAGAACATGCAAACTCCACACAGAAATGCCAACTGACCCAGCCGAGGCTCGAACCAGCGACCTTCTTGCTGTGAGGCGAACGTGCTACCCACTGCGCCACCGTGCAGCCGTAGTGCAGCCGTATTGTCCGTAGTGTATATGTGTAAATGTATATGGGTGTTTCCCAGTGATGGGTTGCAGCTAGAAGGGCATCCGCTGCGTTAAACATGTGGTGGATAAGTTGGCGGTTCATTCTGCTGTGGCGACCCCTGATTAATAACTAAATAGGGATTAAAAATAAAATAAAATTAGGGACTAAGCCGAAAAGAGAATGAATGAATCTGCAATTAATGACAAATAAAGGTTATCAGAACACTACAAAAAGGCATTAGTTGAATTTACTTTTAAAAAAGTGAGAAAACCTATCTATTTTAAAGCAATTAGTTGACTTTACTTTAAACAAAAACTCTCCTTTGACACCTTTGAGGAAAATGTGTCTCTGTGTGTGTGTCCTTTGTATTGCTATCAATGTGGGGATCAAATGTCCCCACAAGTATAGCAATACCAGTGTTTAATATACCAGTATTTATTTTGGTCCCATGAGGAAAACTGCTCGTAAATCACACAGAATGAACTATTTTGAATAGGGTTTTTTTCCTGTGAGGTTGGGTTGGGTTTAAGGGGTTTTCTCAATTTTTTTAAGGGGTTTTCTCACTTTTTTTTTTTCTTGAAAGAGAGAAGTTCAATATTCATTTAAAAAAGTGAGTCAACCGGTTGCTTTTAAAGTGATTAGTTTATTTTACAAAAAAAATGTGAAAAATGTGTGTGTGTGTGTGTGTGTGTGTGTGTGTGTGTGTGTGTGTGTGTATGTACTTTGTATTGCTGTCAAATGTCCCCAAATGGATCAAATGTCCCCACAAGTATAGCAATACCAGTTCATTTATTTCTTTTTTTGTTCCCCATGAGGCAAACAGCTCATAAATCACACATTGAAGTATTTTGAAAATGTAAAAATGCAGATTTTTTACTTTGAGGGATGGGTTTAGGGGTAGAGTTGGCGTAGAATATATCATCTGTACAGTATAAACATCATTACGTCTATGGGAAGTCCCCGTAAAGATAGCTGTAATGTGTGCGTATGTGTTTAGTTAAGCCAGGCCTAGTTTTTCTAGATTTTATCATGCATATTATTTAATCATCAACAAACACAGGTTGTTAGGGAGCATAATAAAACTCGCAGTGTAAGTTGAGTAAACATCAGCCTTTTAAAGAAAGTGATTAATCGATAATAATACATAGATATATATTTTAACATTGTGTCTAAAGTGGTATAGTCCTCTTGTAACACTTTTGTTCAGAAGAAAGTCTTTTTTTATTTGCTTTGTGAGCTAAACTGCATCTGCTGTTTTTTTCCATGTTGACCTGATAACGGTGAAAAACGAAAAAAGAAGACGTGAACAGATGTTTCATGACAGAACGTGATAGCACATTCTGCTCCGGGGCAAATTCAATAATGACACAACAGGTAAAACGTGTACACTGATAGAGAGTGATAGAATAGAAGTGGCTGGAATTTCTGTTAAGCTGGAAGGGGAAAGAGTAAGATGTGGAAAAAACACACACTGCTGAATGGCTGTAACTGTCAGACATATGTGAAGTGGGAGCAAAAAAATCAACTGTAACTTGAAATGTTTATTTAGACTGGCATTAATGGAGCTGTTCTTTACTGAGTGTTGTGTTGTTGTTGTATAGGACCACAGCTCTCTGAAACTGGGTCAGAATCATAGACGAGAAAGTAGTTCATGTTGAGGCTCTGAGTAGATAACACACACACATAGACAGCCACGCACACACACACTAGTTATATAGTATAGACATTAGTATAGACTATTAAAAAAATGCTGGGTTCTACACAATTCCTTCATGTTGTCCCAACACAAATCGATTAAGTTACCTGAACATAAAACAACTAAGTTGTCCCCCAAAAAACCTTAGGAACTCATTTTAAATAAGTAGTTTAAACAGGCAGCGAAAGTACTGTATCACGTCTGTGTGCATGCGTGGTTGTGTTGTTTTATTTTGTAAACGGATGATGACATTTCTTCCCAGTTTAAAAATGAGACTGTTTCATTATTTTGGCATTATATTATTTTACAGAAATGTTTATTTTCATATTTAGACAGCAAAATACCAATGTTTTAACTTTGAAAATTTAAGAAATGAATATTTGGTGGGTGTTTCCCAGTGATGGGTTGCAGCTGGAAGGGCATCCGCTGCATAAAACATATGCTGGATAAGTTGGCGGTTCATTCCACTGTGGCGACCCCAGATTAATAAAGAAAAAGAAAATGAATGAATGGATGAATTCATTTGGTGGAATAATCATATAAGCACTATTACTTCGCTTGTGATGAACGAAGTACTTATTTACCAACTAGTTCACTGTACATATGAATTAGGTCTAAATTCACTGCAACACATGCAGAATATATGGACGTATAAATTTAATGAGTTTTTTTCTATAATTTTTTTTTCTGGAAATGTAATTAGTTTTTTTTATCATAATAACTTTACTTTTAAAATTTAATATGTTTATCCTAAACATTTTATTTAGAGTTTTTTTCTCAAAATTTAATGAGTTTGTTTTTTTTTCGAAACAACTTTAATATTGAAATTTAATGGGTTTATTTTCAACATTTTATTTAGAATTTTTCTCAAAAAAAAATTGAGTTTTTCTCTGAATATAACAACATTATTTACAGCATATTATTTAGAGTTTTTTTTCTCAAAATTTAACATGGTTAATCTTACATAATGACTTTAATCTTGAGATGGTTTTATTATTTTTTATTAGTGTTTGGCTCTGTTCCTCTTCCAGAATTGCATTTTGTAAAT
>CAIGQV010000919.1:12245238-12257435 GCA_903798115.1 Danio jaintianensis
CACACACACACACACACACACACACGCACGCACACACACACGCACACACACAGACTAAGCATATAGTCAGGTCATCTCAGAAAATAATATTTTTTTCAAAATGTTTCAAAAAGATTTTTTCATCATAACTTTCAATTTATTGAATTTATTCCCAACATTTTATTTAGACATTTTCTAAATTTTGACGAGTTTATTCTCAAATTTTTATTTCAATTTTTTTCTCTAAAAATAGTTCTTCTCAAAACATAACCACACGCACACGCACATGCACATGCACACGCGCACACACACGCACACACACACACACACACACGCACACACGCACAGACACACACACACAACTAAGCATATGGTCAGATGGTAAAGGTCACTTGCAGCTTTGTGTTGATGTCCGAAACTCTCTGGATCTCCGTATGTCAAGCCTGTAACTGAACAACAGCGTCTGTTTTGCACTCCAGACGTCATCTGCAGCCCGAAAACAAGAAATATCCATGCCTGACGATTTCTGATTCTCCACAGACCGTCTAATGAACCCGGCTAAAGGCAGGAGCATCTGTTTGTCTGTTTCTCCAGCACATTTTTATGTCAGCCCCTACATGAACGGAGAAGAAATGGTTTGTCAGGTACTTTGGATATATTTTTTTCTTCTGCTCTTCTTTTTCGAGCCCTCTTCAGCCCAGGCTGTTACAATTCACATGATGGCCGCTGCATTTCTGCGGGACCTATTAGCGCAGACACAAACAGGCTCAGGAAATGAGGCATGTCAAACTCAGTTTCTTTCAACTTCCTCTCTTTCTGTTTCCCCCTTGTCCTCTAATGCCAAACAATCCCTCTGTTTTGTTCACTCCATCAATTTTTTGGCATCAACTATTATTTTTTTTTGCTTCCTCGCATCTTTGCTCGTTTTACCTGTTTTGCAAGTGCGATCGATCTTCATATGCCTGTGTGTGTTCGAGAGAGAGAAAAACATGTGTCAGTCTATAAGACAGGTGCCTTTTCTAGTTCAGAATGATTAGTTTTCTTTCTTTTTTGAGTTAAAGGGATAGTTAGCTCAAAATTTTTTTAATTCTGTCTTCATTTACTCTTTCACTTGTTCCAAAACGGTTTGAGTTTCTTTATTGTGTTGAACACAAAAGAAGATATTTTGAAGAATGCTGAAAACCAGTAACCATTGACTTCCATAGTTGAGAAAACAAATACCATTGAAGTCAATGGTTACAGGTTTTCATCATTCTTCAAAATATCTTCTTTTCTGTTGAACAGATGAAAAAATAATCATAAGGGTTTATTACCACTTTAAGGTGAGTGAGTAAAGTTTGAAAAATGTCTGGGAAATATCATTTATATTATTAAAAATATATTTTTCTGTGTGACTACTTTAATCTATTATTTTTTTCCTCTTGTCCATTCATCCATTCATCCACCCATCTATCCATCCATCTTTTTGAACATCTGTCAATCTATACGTTTATCAATCCATCCATTTGTTTTACCATCAGTCTGTCCAAACATCCATTCATCCACCCATCCATCCATCCATCCATCCACCTTTTTGAACATGTCCATCCATCCATTTTAATGTCGTCCTTTCATCCATCCGTCCATCCATCTATCCATCCATCCATTTTACTGTTGTCTGTCTGTCAGTCCATCCATCCATCCATCCATCCATCCATCCATTCATTTTCTTTTCGGCTTAGTCCCTTTATTAATCTGGGGTCGCCACAGCGGAATGAACTGCCAACTTATCCAGCATATGTTTTATGCAGCGGATGCCCTTCCAGCTGCAACCCATGACTGGGAAACACCCATACACACTCATTCACACACATACACTACGGCCAATTTAGCTCACCCAATTCACCTATACCGCATGTCTTTGGACTTGTGGAGGAAACCGGAGCATCCTGAGGAAACCCACGGGAACACGGGGAGAACATGCAAACTCCACACAGAAATGCCAACTGACCCAGCTGAGGCTCGAACCAGCGACCTTCTTGCTGTGAGGCGATCGTGCTACCCACTGCGCCACCGCGTCGCCCTTATTTATTTATTTACTTATTTATTTATTTATTTACTTATTTATTTATTTATTTATTATTTTCCTCTACAAGTTTGTATTTATTATTTCTTAAATTATTAGTTTATTTATTTGTTATTATTGTTTTGATCTGTTTTTCTAGTCCATTTTTGGACTGTAACCCATGTCACAATGTCTTTAAAATTAGCTTTTTATTGATTGTATTTTCGAAAGTGCATTGTACATTCATCCTGATATTTAAAAAAAAAAAAAAAACATGTCACAAAACAAATGGTAAGTAAATACCTTTTTGTGGGTGAACTATCCCTAGTGGGCGACGCGGTGGCGCAGTGGGTAGCACAATCGCCTCACAGCAAGAAGGTCGCTGGTTCGAGCTTCGGCTGGGTCAGTTAGCATTTCTGTGTGGAGTTTGCATGTTCTCCCCGTGTGCGCGTGGGTTTCCTCCGGGTGCTCCGGTTTCCCCCACAGTCCAAAGACATGCACTATAGGTGAATTGGGTAAGCTAAATTGTCCGTAGTGTATGTGTGTGAATGTGTGTGTATGGGTGTTTCCCAGTGATGGGTTGCAGCTGGAAGGGCATCCGCTGCGTAAAACATATGCTGGATAAGTTGGCGGTTCATTCCGCTGTGGCGACCCCAGATTAATAAAGGGACTAAGCCGAAAAGAAAATGAATGAATGAATGAACTATCCCTAGTGCACTATCCACTATCCACTATCCCTAATGCATTTTAAAGGGGTGCTTTACCCAAAAATGTCTCCCATAGTATTTTTTTCCTACTAGGGATGTTAATTTCTAAATTTTTTTAACATTCTACAAAATATCTTCTGGGCGGCACGGTGTCTCAGTGGTTAGCGCTGTCGCCTTACAGCAAGAAGGTCACTGGTTTGAGTCCCGCCTGGGATGAGTTTGCATGTTCTTCCCGTGTTGGTGTGGGTTTCCTCCAGGTGCTCCAGTTTCACCCACAGTCCAAACACATGCGCTATAGGTGAATTGGATGAACTAAATTGGCCGTAGTGTATGAGTGTATGGGTGTTTCCCAGCGCTGGGTTGCAGCTGGAAGGGCATCCGCTGCGTAAAACATATGCAAGAATAGTTGGCGGTTCATTCCGCTGTGGCATCCTCTGATAAATAAGGGGAAATATCTTCCTTTGAGTTCAACAGAAAAAAAAGAAGCTCCTAAATATTTTGAACTAGTTAATGCTGAGTATTTGTGGTCTGTGAGTATTAACTATTAAAGTATTATAAATTGCACAATGGAATCATAAGCTGAACTACTATATTTAAAAACGTGTGTTTGAATGTAACTATTCCTTCAGAAAGGTATATCCGACATGGCTGTTATACAGTTTGATTTAACATTACAGTACATGCCTTGTGCTCAAGGTTATGCAACTGCGTGCTTCTTAGAAAACTAATGCTGATATTTCTAAAAGAAACATATTCAATTCTTTGCTGAACAAATTCACGGCAACGCTGCTGACCTTGTAGAATCGACCCATAGTGAAAAACGAAACAAAACAGAAGGTAAAAAGAGGAGACTTTATTTAAGAAGTTCACTTTTTTTTTAAAGAATGGAAAAGCATATTGAATAGAAGTCACTGTAAAGATTTATCTTACAAAAAAAAAGTCTTTTTGTTTTAAATAAACGCAGAACATTTTGGCTTTGTTCATCAAACAACCAAGAAATCATGTTTTTAACATGAATGACAATGAAAATGTATGTAAAACAGCATATTATAATGATTTCCGATGGAGCAATAATATTTAAAAACATTCATTCATTCATTCATTCATTTGCCTTCGGCTTAGTCTCTGTTTTAGAGGTTGCCACAGCGGAATGAACCGCCAACTATTCCAGCATATGTTTTATGCAGTGGATGTCGTTCCAGCTGCAACCCAGCACTGGAAAACACCATACACACTCATTCACACACACTCATACACTACTGTCATACACTACAGCGCATGTCTTTGGACTGTGGGGGAAACCGGAGCACCCGGAGGAAACCCACGCCAACACGGGGAGAACATGCAAACTCCACACAGAAACGCCAGTGACCTTCTTGCTGTGAGGCAACAGTGCTAACCACTAACCAAAAAATTTATAGTTATATGCAGCTGTGGACAAAATTTAAGAGATCACTTGACAATTCTTAGTTTATATCTGGATTTATGATTTATAGTTATGCGTTTAAGTAAAACATAGCTTTTGTTTTATTCTGTAAACTACTAAAGACATTTCTTCCAAATTCCAAATGTCATTTAGAACATTGTTTTGTGGCACGAAAAAACGAAAAGGTGCCATGTATTTAGACAATATCACTTCTTTGACATTAGACAGGTTAAGAAATCAATATTTGGGGGACTAACCCTGATTTTCAAACACTACAAATAAAATGATTTGCAGTTGTCACTAACTAACTAACTAACTAACTAACTAACTAACTAACTAACTAACTAACTAACTAACTAACTAACTAACTAACTAAATAAATAAATAAATAAATAAATGAATATATAAATACTGCGTACTACTATTTAATAATACAAAACAATCAATAACCATATACTACTACCACTGCTACTACTACTACTTATAATGTGATGATGATGATGATTTTATTATTATTATTATTATTATTATTATTATTATTATTATTATTGTTGTTGTTGTTGTTGTTGTTCTTATTAATAACAAATAATAACCATATACTACTACTACTACTACTACTACTACTAATAATAATAATAATAATAATAACAATTAATGACCATATCACTAATAATTATTATTCAATAATAATAATAATCATAGTCATCAACATAATCATAATAATACGTGTAATAATTGTTTAGAGAAATGTCAGTATGAACACAGTAGCTAAAAGTCTGCATTGTAGCAGTGAAAGCAGACTAAAGGGCAGCTATCTCGTGGTTTCCTCCATCATTAGTCTGTGTTCTTCTCCCGCTGATCAGGTTTCTCTCAGTCTGAAGTGACAGACTCTCCTCGCTTAATTCCTCCCTCCATCACACTCTTCTGTCCACATCCAGGCTTAATACACTGTGCTTAATGTCCTCATTTCTTCTAGAGGTCTGAGTGCTGCTGTTCATACTGAGCTGCCCACAAATAAAACGTTGATATAAAAATGGACATCAGAATTAATCAGATCTGATAGACTGAAGATGGGCTCCTCTGGCATATAAAGATGTTTAAATGACCAAACTTCATGGGTGAATGATTTATGCCATAGTGTTTAACCACAACTGCATTTATGTTTATTAAGTACAGTTTTAACATGGATTGAGACAATATAAATTGAGAATATGATATATATAGTATTGCATACACTTATTTATTTCTTTATTTTTTGTAAGATGATGCATCCACATAAACATTTTAAATAAAAGTTTTGGAGTGATACATGGTTAGTGTAGTTAATTAAAGTAAAATTTATAATAAAAAAATAATTAAATAAATAAATAAATAAAAGCTTGTATAATGAAAAAAAATGTATAATTACAAATTTTCTTTTTTTAAATCTAATTTTCGATTACTTTAACTTACTAAAATAATTATTGTAATTAAAATGAAAAATTAGGCATTACAAATTACAGCAATTTACAGCAACATAAAAAAAAATATATATATATATATATTTTTTTTTCAAGGATTTTCTTGTTTCTTTTCTTTTTTATTATTTATTTATCATTTTCATTGTTTTACAATGTAACAATCAGCACAATTAACAAAGGGAATATTCAGCATTACATAGCATCAGAGTATACAAATATAAAAACATACATCGAATTCAGTAAAACAGAAATCAAATAACAACATATGAGTGGTCTGTGTGATAACAATGGGTATTATTATTATTATTATTATTATTATTATAAGTATTATCCTTATTATTCTTATTATTATTATAAATATTATTATTATTAATAATATTAATATTATTCTTATTATTTATTCTTATTATTTTTACTTTTTTAATCATTATTATTTACTTTACCTTTGCACATACACACACATTCAACACAATTATCTTCTTTATGAAGTAAAGTATTTTATTAAATGAAAATATTAATAAAACCTCAAAAAATATTTGACACTGGAACAATGTTTTAAATAATAATAATAATAATAATAATAATAATAATAATAATAAAATTATCATTTCATCATAATATATTTTTATCTACTTTACCTTTGCACATACACACACATTCAACTGTAACCAGCTTAGAGTGCAAATCAAATCCAACACAAATGATCTTCTGAAAACAAGAAAACACATAGAAATGCAGAGGAGCATTTTAATGGAAGCAGGTCAGTCTGATAAGAGACTCGTGCATATGATTGATTTGAAAAGGAAATAATTTCTCTATTGCTGCTGCAGTCGGGGGAAGCAGATATTAAAATCAAAGGAAGGAGAGAGAGAGAAAGGTCACAGAGGTCACAGGACAGAAACCTTCAATAATGTGAGCTTTTTTTATTGCAACTTAACATAAAGAGGCAAATATTCACGTGAAGCTCTATCAATACAAGATTTCAAACATGTTTTCCGTTTATTTTGGTAAGTTGTGTCAAATTCTCCTCAAGCTCCAAATGAACTTAGTTTTGTTTGAAATTTTTATAGTTAGAAATGACATCCCACCGGTGTTTAATGTTTAATACATCTCACATCTTCCATAATATGTCTATATTTATTTCGCTTTGTATTAGTGTTTTGATAAATGCTCTTTTTGGACTCTTTCAAGCTCTATATTATTTTGATAATGCAGTTAATGTGCGGTTTTCGTTCCTTTGTCCGTCCGTCCATATGGACAGGAAAAGAGTATGTCCTACAGGTGGTTTGTCAAGCCCACTCACCTGTGTGGAGCACACTCAGAGTTGTACAATGTTTTCCAAGTGACAAGGGGTGCTTATAAAAAGGTGTCTGGTGCATATGGAGAGCAAAGAGTGTGTCCTACAGGTGGTTTGTCAAGCCCACTTACCTGCGTGAAGCACATTAAGATGGTTGGCATCATCTCTTCACAGGTCTTGGATCTAATACCTATTAGATTTTCACTGTTAGTTCAAAAGTAGCTTTGTTTTAGCCAAGAAGTATGTTTGGATGTATGTTAGGAGATCTAATGACATTAGGTGAGATTAGTGCACATTTGCTCATTTACTAAATATCTTGACAAGCATTTCCGTCAATGCGTCTCAAGTGGCATCATCCAGAGTCATTCAGTTTATTGGCTCTAATTTATTGGCTCCAAATTTATTATTATGTGTGGACATACAGGGGAACAAAATGTCATGACCACGGTGCTACATATCATAAATATGAAGCATGCAGTGCCATTTCATAAATGTATTTGGTAACATTTTATTTTAAGGAACAATTCACACCATTTATTACTGTCTTAATACCTGCCTATTTTTAAAATATTATTAACTGTTAAACTGTAAAAAATGCTGGGTCCAACACAATTCCTTCATGTTGTCCCGACACAAATTGATTAATTCCTTCATTCATTTTCTTTTCGGCTTAGTCCCTTTATTAATCTGGGGTCGCCACAGCAGAATGAACCGCCAATTTATCCAGCATATGTTTTATGCAGCGGATGCCCTTCCAGCCGCAACCCATCACTGGGAAACACCCATACACTGCCATTCACACACATACACTAGGGACAATTTAGCTTACCCAATTCACCTATAGCGCATGTCTTTGGACTGTGGGGGAAACCGGAGCACCCGGAGGAAACCCACGCGAACACGGGGAGAACATGCAAACTCACACAGAAATGCCAACTGACCCAACTGTGAGGCGATTGTGCTACCCACTGCGCCACCGTGAAGCCCACTGATATTACTTTACTTCATATTTACCTCATGTTTACAAATTGATTAAGTTAACTTAATAGTTTTTTTTACAAATTTAAGTGGATTGAACATAAAACAATTAAGTTCTCCCCCAAAAACGTAAGAATTGTGTTGTTTCAACAAATTTTAAGTAAGTAGTTTGAACAATCAGCAAAAGTTTTTTTTTGAGTGTATAAAGTATGATCTTATTTAATATCCCTAAACCTACCCATTATCTAAACCCAACTACTACCTTACTAACTATTAATAAGCAGCAAATCAGTAGTTTATTGAGCTCTAAAAGTCTTAGGCTACGTTCACACTGCAGCCAAATGTGGCCCGAATCTGATTGTTTTGCCCACATGTGACTCAGGTAATGACAGTGTGAACAGCCTAAACCGCATGGAATCTGATCTTTTCAGTTCTGATTTGTGCCACTTTCATATGTAGTATTAAATCAGACACAGATCTGAAGCTGAAGAGCGTCGGGGGGTGTTGCGGATAGGGGATCCGTGCACAAAGGAGAGGCACTTTCATTTTAAGGATGAACTTTCTCTCCGAGAGAAACAAAAGGGCAGGTGCTCAAGCACCCAAACCCCCCTTCTGCACGTGCCTGTTGTTTATAACGGAGTAAAATTAAATAACTCTGCAAACAGAGATAAACCAACTCCGCCTTCACAGTTCAGTCTGCGGCTGCTCATTAAGCCTTGATGAGTTCACTACGGCGGTGGTCAGAAAGACGCACACCGCGGTTGTCATAAATCACAAATGATCAGTTTTTTCAATCACAAGTGATTTATTTTAGGTTTCAAATGCCGAAATACACATTAGTAATAGCAGAACAACCCTTTACAGTTCATGAAATAAAAGGGCAATAATCATATTAAGCATAATCTGACAACGTGCTCACTTCATACAGTATACACGTTGTGTGCATAATTAGACATTAGTCAGTTTAGGACCATGATCTGTTCACACTGCAAATCTGATATTGGCCACATTTATAACAACAATGTGAACAGCTATGCAAAAAAATCTGATCTGAGAAAAAAATCTGATTTGAGCACTAAGCCTCGCAGTGTGAACGTAGCCTTATTTAATGGTTTGCTACTAACGTGACTTGTGCATTCAAATAAAGTGTGGCCAAGAATTTCTATACACTATTTTTTTTTGCTGGTTTGTTTTCATCAACAGATGATTTTTTTGGAAACACACACATTAAGTGCGTGCCCTCAGAGCGCAAGGGGTTTTGATTCTGGGTCTTTGTTGCTCATGCAAGCTGTCAGAAAAGACAAAAGGCAAATAAACCCCTACATTTGTACTTCTCGGCGCTGCACAAATGGGGACTGACAGTTTGCGGCGTACGGCTCACAGCTTCCAGGAAAAAACTGCTGCCTTCACCAAAGCTCAGCGAAGAGCCTTACGTCTGGCGAGACAGGAGGAGGCAACGTTAAAGGATAGAGGAGGGAGAAGGGAAAAAAAAGCGAAACGACTGCTTGCCAGAAGAAGATAAAACCACGACTCAGTGGGCGCTTGAATGATCCGCGGCGGCATGTCAAAAGGTTTTCTGCTGACTCTCAGCATTCTGCTAACAAGCGCGGCGAGAGGCTGTCGACAAAACCTTCAGCCATTCAACAGCTCATCCAAACATCCGTAGGCTCGCCGAGATGAGAAATACAAGCAAATTTGGGGCTCATTATGACGTACGTTTGCCGCCATTGAAAGTCCACCCTTGACTGACTGATCCGAGAGCAGCTACTAAGATGCACTGAATGCTTGTAATTTTCTCCGCTGTCCTGTTGGCCACAATGAGCTCCAACATCTCACGCTTTCAGCCAGAATCTTTCTCTTTCACTTGCAGGAGAATTTTAGGGGTTGTTATCATTTAATTATGTCTGCCCGCCATTGGGCTTGAACGTCAATTAAAATAGAATGCAAATACAAGAATACAAATCAGCTACCTGTGGTGTTAAAAAGGTCTTTCAGAGAGCGGTGAAGTGACCGAGAGTTGAGAAGAGAAGCTGATGCACGGCAAAGTTGGAGAAAGGCGGAAATGACCCACATATGTGGTTTTGTTTGCTATTCAGAAAGTAGTTTTTTTTTTTTCTACTTTTCATTTCTTGAGTGAACTTTGTGGGGAAAGTAAACTAAATTAAGTAACTTATTTGTTGAGAAACTGAATGATGTGATGATTGTGTTGTGTTTATTTTAGTTTGTTTAAAATGTAGGATAACAAAAATCAACCCATGGACAAAATGTCCTTTAAGTTTTAATTTTACACCAGAAGTGATTTGTATTAAAATTAAACATAGCATTTAGAAAAAGAGTAAAATAATACATGTTTCTTTGGAGATAATATAAACTAATATAACTGTAAGCTGAAAATTGCTAAAACTGCAGAAAATAAATTGTAAAAACAAAATAAAATAGATGTATTTGTTAGATTTATTTTATACAAAACATAATTTTAAAATAAGACATAAATAGTGATGAAAATAAAAAATATATGAAATATAAATAAGAATAAAAAAATGATCAAAAAGTGATTAAAAAATGATAAAAAAATAAAAAATAAAATAAGATTAATGAAATGGCAAAACTACAAGATTATCATATGATAATTTTATCAATAATGATTTGGGATATCATTAAGACAACAATTATGATAATATTGCACAATATATATTGTACAACACCCCTAGTCTCTCCAAATAAAGGTTTAAGTGTATAATTTTGTCACTACCGGAACAATTTTGTCACTACCGGAACCATTTTGTCACTACCAAAACAATAATATCACTACCGAAACTTCACCACAAGTAGTTAAAAATAACCCTATGTAATCTAACACAGGCCTTAAATTTTACATAGGAATTAAGGCAGCTAGCTAACCTGAAATTAAGTACTAATTTATTCTTTCCTTCCTTAGTCCCTTTATTAATCTGGGGTCGCCACAGTGGAATGAACCACCAACTTATCCAGCATATGTTTTACACAGCGCATGCCCTTCCAGCTGCAACCCAGTACTGGGAAACATCCATACACACTCATTCACACACATACACTACGGCCAATTTAGTCTATTCAATTCACCTAAAGCGCATGTCTTTGGACTGTGGGGGAAAACAGAGCACCCGGAGGAAACCCACACGAACACGGGGAGAACATGCAGCCTCCAGCGACCTTCTTGCTGTGAGGCGACAGTACTAACCACTGAGCCACCGTGTTGCCCGAAATTAAGTACTAAAATGACTAAATAACTATAATGACACCAAAATCAATCAATCAATCAATCAATCAATCAAAGTATAAAGAAGGCTTTAATTTAAAGGCTTTAGATGTTTAACTTTAGAATTTAATATTATTAAAGTGTATTAAAATATCAGTTTTTAATACTCTTCCTCTATAATCCTCATACCTGTGAAAAAGGAAATAAATAAGTCTTTGTAGCTCTGCACACAGTGAAGGAGCCTGAGACGTTTGAGCAGGTGATCACTAGTGAACTGAACAAACCTGATTTGTTGTTATTCAGGGTCAGACTCGCTAACATTTTAGTTTTACACTTGAAACAGGGAGAAATAAAAGAGAATTTTTTCTGTCCGTTCTCCTTTTGAAGGTTTGTTTTTTTTAACATTGATTTCTTTTTCATCCAATAAGGCTGCGCTGTTGAACTCCGTTCGGTTTTCTGATGTATGAAGCAGCACAGAGGCTTCATCTGAATCATCGGGATGACTATATAGAAGTTGATTGACAGACCGTTGGCCTCTAGTTGAAGAGCTCTGCTGGAAAGGGACTGCAGATCAATCCCACTAGCACTCCATTTGGGATCTGAAGGAGTATATGCTTGTTTTGTATATAACATTTGATCAGTGTAAAAATAGCTGTTAATTGGGAGTTTCCCTTATTTTTGGATTTTGGCTTTTGGATTGCGTTATGGGACCTTGCTCTCTGCTCTGACAACTGACAAATATCAAAAAGTGTTTTTTTAGAGGCAGGTAACGAGCTGACAGGATTTGATCTTATTTGATTGATTGATTGATTGATTGATTGATTGATTGATTGATTGATTGATTGATTGATTGATTGATTGATTGATTGATTGATTGATTGATGGATGGATGGATGGATGGATCAATGGATGGTTGATTGATTGATTTGATTGCTGGTTGGTTGGTTGGTTGGTTGATTGAGTGATTTGATTGATTGATTGATTGATTGATTGATTGAATGAATGATTGATTGTTGGCTGGTTGATTGATTGATTGATTTTTTTTGTTGGTGGGATGATTGTTAGCTT
>CAIGQV010000919.1:12260535-12272098 GCA_903798115.1 Danio jaintianensis
CATCCATCCATCCATCCATCATCAATCTATCCATCCATCTTTTTAAACATCCGTCCATCCTTCCTTTCATCTGTTTGAAAATCTGTCCATTCATCCATCCATCCATCCATCCATCCATCCATTCATCCATCATTTTGAACATCTATCTGTCAATCCATCCATCTGTTTTACCATCTATCCATCCATCCATTCATCTATCTTTTTGAACATCTTTCAATCCATTCATTTTTCAAACCATCCATTTGTTTTACCATCAGTCTGTCCAAACATTCATTCATCCACCCATCCATCCACCTTTTTAAACATGTCCATCTGTCCATCCATCCATTCATCCATTTTACTTTGTCCGTCAATCAATCAATCAATCAATCAATCAATCAATCAATCAATCAATCAATCAATCAATCAATCAATCAATCAATCAATTCATCCATCCATCCATCCATCCATTCATCAATCCATTTTACTGTTGTCCGTCCATCCATCCATCCATTTGTCCATCTGTCCATCCGTCCTTTCATCTGTTTGAAAATCTGTCCATTCATTCATCCATCCATCTTTTTGAACATCTATCTGTCAATATATCCATTTGTTTTACCATCTATCCATCCATCTATCCATCCATCTTTTTGAACATCTGGCAATCCATACATTTATCAATCCCTCCATTTGTTTTATCATCAGTCTGTCCAAACATCTATTCATGCACCCATCTATCCATCTACCTTTTTGAACATGTACATCCATCCATTTTACTGTTATACATCCCTCCAACCATCCATCCATCCATCCATTTTACTGTTGTCCGTCCATCTGTCCATCCATCCATCCATCCATCCATCCATCCATTTTTACTGTTGTCCATCCATCCATCTATCCATCCATCCATTTTACTGTTGTCCATCCATCCATCCATCCATTTTACTGTTGTCCATCCATCCATCCATCCATCCATCCATTTTACTGTTGTCCATCCATCCAACCATCCATCCATCCATCCATTTTACTGTTGTCCATCCATCCATCCATCCATCCATTTTACTGTTGTCCATCCATCCATCCATCCATTTTACTGTTGTCCATCAATCCATCCATCTATCCATCCGTTTTACCATAAGCTACAGTATTTCAGATAATCAACAGCTTCAACCTTAAGTGGCTCATCTGTAGCTCTCTCATGTATGATTTAGAATAAATATAAACAGCTTTTTTCCATCACTGCCAAGCTCATTGTGTCATCAGGCTGCCAAATGCGTAATTAGCATATTTGTCCTTTATTAAAATCAGAACGGAACCCATCATGCAACTTTTTGGGGCTTTTTAATGACATTAATTGCTTGATTTTAACAAGTTTAACCTACACACGACACTTTGAAACAGTAAACAATATATTTTACGTCGAGTGCAACAGAGTCACAGAACCGTACAAATGTCAGAGCCCTGTTTTCCTTTGCCCTTTCTGAAAAAAATGAACACACACAGAGAGAAGGACGTGTCTGCTGTTTCTGTTTTCAGTCCGTTGGGAAATCCACTCTTTATCCCAAAACCCACCGAGCTCGTGTACATTCTCCTTTCGAAACCCGAGATCATCCCGAGTCACCTTGCAAGGCTGAAGTTCCCCAAAGGAACTATCAAAGAGGACGAGGAGCAAACATTTGTCCCACAAGGGTTTGGAGGTTGTTCCCTTTCCTCCGTCTTCCCTCATCAGGGTGAAACGCGACACCTGGATCAATGAGGTGACTTTTAGTGGGGCATCGGTGTGTTGCCGAAAAGCTGCTCCAGCGTTGCTGTCAGGTTGCATCACCTCGTGGCAGAGCGTCAGCATGATGTTGCCATTGTCAAATCAAGTGTGAGATTGTAGCGGGTCACTGATTCTTCAGATGTGGATCAAAACATCCCCTTCAGCTTTCCCTGAGCTGCTGCGGAAATAGCAGAATTTTCATTTTTAATCCAGGATTTAAATGCCAAAGCTATTTAACGTGTGTGTGTACGTGTGTATGTGTGTGTGTGTGTGTGTAAAATGACAGACATTTTAAAATATGTTCAAATATAAACCGTTATTTATTATAACCGTTTGTTATTACAGAACAAAACACTGTTATCCAATAACTTGCCTAATTATCCTAACTTGCCAAGTTAACCTAACCCAGTTAAACCTTTAAATTGCACTTTTAGCCGAATACTACCTTGGAAAATAAGAAAATCCATTAAGCAACATTTGGGATACCAAACAGTTTATTATTTTGGTGATTATAATGCCGAGTTCAGACTGCATGATTTTCAAAGTAGTCATGTCACAGATGTTTTCACACTACATGACTATCTGGGGCAGCATTCCGTCGCTGCTGTTTACACTGCAAGATGGATCAGCGACAGGGGGTTTCACACTGCATGACTTTACAATAGGAAGAATCGCAGACAACTTTGCCTCGGTCCGCAAACTATGTCTCACAACCAAACACACGCAAGAAGTGAAACGAAAACAGCGCGAGGTCACGTAGTACATCTTTTGTTATTAACTACATAATGAGAAAGAAGCCCTTAGTGAGGGAGAAAATGTACTTATTTTGCTCACCTGGCAATTTCTCTTCATCTTTTTTTCTTTTTCAATACCCGGTTGTGGTATTGCTCAGATGACATGTCAAACAGACACTGGTGCTCCTGCCAAATTTCCACTAGTTTTTACTCCATTTCTTGGGTCCAAATAGACCAAAAAGAAGCCCTTTTAACTTCTCTCCCAACCTCCCGCTGGCTTGCAGATACCCACACTAGTGGATCCTGCTCTCTCATTGGCTGTAGGTAATCTCTGATGTTATTTTCAATCAGATCACATTTCACACGACATGATTTGAATCGCCAACAGGTCCAGATATTTAGCATGCCAAATATCTCACGGGCGTCTGCGACTCATCGGCGATTCTCTCAGATGATGTATTTGATAGTTCACACTGTGTGATTGTTACTCATGTGAACGAGCACCGATTTGCCTGTGATTTCAGGCATTTGTCTGCGATTTTCTCAAAACCTGTCGGCGAGTGAAAATCGGGGCTAAAATCATGCAGTCTGAACTCGGCATAAGAGACTTTGTTCCAAAACTTTTATTTAATCATATCAACCCAAAAAGGATTATTGTAGCTAACTTAAATCATAAAAGTGGACACTTATTGATAATTATCAGATTCTTTACTGAATTTATTATGAGTCTGAGTAAAATGTTAATAGTTGTTTTATGCTATAAAGGTATAAGAACAGTTCTTCTAAATTTCAAATAAAACATCATTTAAAGTTGTCACGTAGAGGTTTTTTTTTTTTTTTTTTTTAGAAAATTATGTTTAATCAATATTTTTTATTAATATTATTATTGAAAGGCATGGTTATTACACTAAATGTTGATTTCTTAACTCTTCCAGATAAAACATTGGTCTGAGTTGTCTATAAAATAATATAAACATGTCTGAAAACATGAAGGAAAGGAAAAATGGAATGCACAAAATGACAACATTTATATTTTAAATTTGGAAGAAATGTCGAAGAAAAGTAGTTTACAAAAACAACAAAATTAAAAAATTAAAATAAAAGTTAAGTCTTGTCTCTTCCATAGCTGTATATACAGTATATTCATATTCACTTAAATGTCATGAATAAAATATTCTGAACACTTCAGATTTATCACTTGATCAAATTTTACACAGTCTACAATAAACAGCCAACAAAGCATGCAAAGAGGTGACGAAAAGCAACTGTTAAAATAAAAAAGCACAAAAAAAGTCACTATGGTCATTTTACCCAGAATCCCGTGTGCCAGCCGTGCCATTCTGAGTGATGTTGGCATGCATGTTGGCAATGCACCAGCTCAGCCTTTAAAACATTATTTAAAATCACTTGAGTTTTTTTTTTTACTTTCAGAAAATTGTTTGATAAATATATATTTTTATTATTATTATTGAAAAGCATGGTTATTACACTAAATGTGGATTTCTTAACCCCTTTATCCAAAGATAAAACATTGCTATTAAGTTGTCTATAAATGAATATAAACATGTCTGAAAGCATGAAAGCATAAAAATAGATGTACAAAATTTACAACATTTATATTTAAATTTAGAAGAAATGTCGAAGAAAAGTACATTAATTAAAATTTTTATTTACAAAAAGTGAATTTATTTAAGTTAAAAAAACTACAACAAAATGACATTATTCTGAAGCATGAAAATCCAGAGAAATTTCTAAATTTTAAGTTTTATTTTCTTCCATAGCTGTATGTACAGTATATTAATATTTTTTTTAATGTAAATGTCAGGAATAAAATATAAAATAAATATATAAAATATAAAAAACACAATCAAATTTTTAGTATAATCTACAATAAACAGCCAACAAAGAATGCAAAGAGGTGACGAAAAGCAACTGTTAAAATAAGAAAGCACGAAAAAAGTCACTATGGTCATTTTACCCAGAATCCTGTGTGCCAGCCGTGCCACTCTGAATGATGTTGGCATGCTGTAATGCACCAGCTCAGGCTTTGCAGGTGGCCCTGTCAATGCGGAAACAAACCTTAAATTGCTGCCATTCATTACGGCGGCCACCTGACTGCATGCCTCCTCGCCCGCCTGGCGCGGGTACCGAGCGGCCGATCCATCGCTGTCACGGCACACCGCGTCAATGACAAAATCTTAATTACGCCATTAATTAATTGAAGCGTTTGAACAGAGCTCGCACCTCTGGTCCCGCGCACATTAAGATCCTTCTAGGTGCAATAGCTCACATCAGATCGCAGGCAAACTGACAGAAGCGCACGTGCCAGGACACAGACGGCCTCATTTATTTAAAGGCAGAGGAGCAGCGAAGGTCAGTTGGTTTTGTTTCAGGGGTGGCAGGAATGAAGACAGATGCCGAACACTGGCAGGGCTAGAGAGATGGAGCTGTGAGAAACCAGGCGGTGGTGAATCAGAGCTCTGGGAATGGTCCAGAAGCAGGAATACTGACGGATGGCTTTTCAGAGGAGGCTTCAGATCAGTGGCTTGTCTGAAAACAGAATATGGGTTACACTTTTAAAAAATGTAAATACAGCTTTTTTTCTCCAGCCAAACTAAAATAAATAAGACTCTTTCCAGAAGAAGAAAAAATATAATAATATTTTGTCTAGATTTTGTACAGAATTTTGTCATTTTAAACAAAAATTCAATAAACAGATTTTTTTTAAATGTTACAAGAAGAAAACATTTAAAAATATCGTAGCTATAATTATATCGTCTTTATAAGTGGATAGATAGACAGCAATAAAAAGATGAAAAACATTGAAAAAAATATGATGGATGGATAATTGAAAAGAATGGATGGATGGATGGATGGATGGATGGATGGATGGATAATTGAAAAGAATGGATGGATGGAAATGATGGATGGATGGATGGAAATGGATGGATTGATGGATGGATATATGAAAAGGAGAATTAAAGGTTGGTTTGTTGTTGAACAGAAAAATATGCATGGATAGATGGATTGTTGGATTGTGGAATATATATGGATGGATGGATAATTGAAAAGGGTGGACAAATGGATGGATGAAAATATTGGATGGATGGATGGATGGATGGATGGATGGATGGAAATGATGTATGGATGGAAATGATGGATAGATGGATGGATAATTGAAAAGAATGGATGGATGGATGGAAATGATGGATGGATGGATGGATGGATGGATGGAAATATTGGATGGATGGAAATATTGGATGGATGGAAATGATGGATGGATGGAAATATTGGATGGATGGAAATGATGGATGGATGGATAGATAATTGAAAATAATGGATGGAAGTATGGATGGATGGATGGAAATATTGGATGGATGAATGGATGGATGGATGGACAGACGGACGGACGGATGAATGGATGGACGGAAAATAGGATGAAAGCTTGGGTTGTTGTTGAATAGAAAAATATGCATCAATGGATGACATGTTGGATTGTGGAATATATATGGATGGATGGATGGATGGATGGATGGATAATTGAAAAGAGTGTATCGATGGGTGAATGGAAATATTGGATGGGTGGATGGATGGATGGAAGTATATGCATGGATGGAAGTATATGCATGGATGGAAGTATATGCATGGATGGATGGATGGATGGATGGGTGGGTGGATGGAAATATTGCATGGATGGATGGATGGATGGATGGATGGGTGGGTAGACGGAAATATTGGGTGGATGGATGGATGATGGAAATATCGGATGGGTGGATGGATAGATTGAATGTATGAAATGAATGTATAAACGGATGAGTGAATAGACAGGCAGACGCACATAGTTGCAGAGACAGGTCTCTTTGTTGAGCTTGTCACTATCCATTGTGCTGCGGTGATTAGTTCTCATTAGTTATGTTTAATATTAATGGGGTCCAGCAACAATAAATTCCCTCTGTGTACCTGCTGGCTTCAGGGAACGAGAGAAAACAACAGTGAAGCAGAGCTGGCTGCCACCATGCTAATGTTAATGCCTTTGTAAATGATGACTCTGGCCCAGCCAGCACTGCAGATGGTGCAAACACAACCCAGACTCTGGCATTATTCACTATTCTGCCGCTTCACTTGTGTGAGCATATTATCAGTTTCCCGTCATGTTAGTTTGATCCCAATTTGACACAATTCACTTCAGTTCAGATTCAAAAGAGCTCAAATGTCAGAACAAGGATGATACAGTGAAATTGAATCACTTTTAATTAATAAAGAAAGAAAAAGCATGGCTATTAAATCTTGGGGTTAGTTAGAGTGTATAAACGTATTTTATGTGAACTTTCTTTTTTTAAAGGGATAGTTCACCCAAACCGTAAAATTATGTCGCCATTTACTCCCTTTACTTGATCCAAACCTCTTTGAATTTCTTTCTTCTGTTGAACAGAAAAGAAGATACTTTGAAAAAGCTGAAAACCTGTAACCATTGACTGTGTTTATTTTTCCTACACAATAGACATGTATGTCAATGGTTACAGGTTTTCAGCTTTTTTCAAAATATCTTCTTTTCTGTTCAACAGCAGAAAGAAATTCAAAGAGGTTTGGATCCACTTAAGGGTGAATAACTTTTCGTTTTTGAGTGAACTTTCCCTTTAAGCAAGTTAGAATATCAGATCATGTGACACTGAAGATGAGCAATGACAGGAATACACTGTATTTTAAATATAAATTAAAGTATTAAAGAGTTGTTTTAAATTGTAATAATATTTCACAATATTATTGCATTTTTTAAACAAATTAATGCAGTCTCTGTGAGACACATTTAAAAAAAATTATTTATATATATATTTTAAAAAGTCTGCATAAACCGGAAGCTGCGACCATTTTATTTTCCGTATTGTGATGCAGTTCCTAGAGAAACGGAATATTAAATGAGAAAACAGTGGGCGTGGCTTGTTTTTTCTACTGCGAGCTGATTGGATGTACTAAAGAAGGCATGTAATTCAGAAAGATCAGGAAAAGGGTTTTAGCAGAGTTATTACAACCTAACAGACTCCTCCTCCTCACCATTTCTGTTTGTTGTCAAAGCTAACAGTTGGAGGGGCGTGGTTAAGTATGTTAGCCACGCCCAATACCTCAGACAGACCTAATCTGACAATTTAACTGAAAACAAACAGGAAGTACATTTTCAGACTTTAATTAAAGATTACAAGGGCAAACTTTTTTTGTTTCTTAATGACATGCACAGATGAATTGTTCGCCACAAAACTAGCAATGAGTGCTAACAAAACCAATATGGTTAGTTTTGATTTCATGTGTACTTTTAGATGTAAATTCAAAACAAATCTAGCTAAATAAGCTTGTTTTTTACTCTTAAATGTCATAAAAGGATGGATATTAGCACAAACTAACTTCTACAGTCGATCAAAAAAAATATTTCCAACCAAATTAGTGCAAGTTGTACATCGGCTACCTGCTGTTCAACTGCCTTCTTGAAAAACAACACATGGGGTTTAAATGGCACCTCTATTGCCCTCCTGAGAATCGACCACAAAAGTAACATATGAATTCACATTAAGTATGTGCAAAAGAACCGTTGACTTGTAAAGTGCTGGCCAGGCATTGGCATCTGCATACTTGCTTAAAGTGTGTTTCAGGCCAAATGCAGAAAGGGGAGAGGAGCTATTTATAAATTTGGGGCAGACCAAAAAGCAGGGCTGCCTCATCAACAGTGGTGTTCATCTCCACCCTTCACGCTTCCACGGCTCAAAAGATAATAATACTCCAGCAGGGTCGTAATAAAATCATTCGGTTTTGGGATTAGGCCAAGTCTGACTCCGCTCAGATTTAGCATTTTGGTGAGACAAAGCTTTAAAGGAAGAGCGCTTGAGACAGTTCTTTTCGTGAGCCATTCAGCTGCATCCACCCCGAAAAGGGTACAGCAGTAAAACTATCACTGCTCTTTATTAACAGTTCCCTGCTACAGTGCCTTGCTCACCTCTGTCTGCGTCCTACAGATCTCGGCCCTTACTTCAAGGAATCATTCATCCAAAACTCATCATACACTCGCCCTCATCACACTTTAATGACAGGACCTTCTTTGTGACCTGTAAAAACTATCTATTATTAACAGGTTCCGTATTTTGTGGTGTTTTTCATTTATTTATGATTATGATTCTCTGACTGTTGTCCAAAATCCATTTATGTACATTTTAAGGATTGTGATGTCACAAACTCAGGAAGAAGCTCATTGAAGAAGCTTTAAAATTGCCATGAAACCAACATAGGCTCATTCTGAAAACGTAGCCCTATATACATTTCTGGAGATCACAAATTATGTAGCCAGAGGTACAAATGGCTGCATTTCGTCTTTAAAACGGACGCTACAGGGCGGTATGACGCCGTTCCTTTTCAGCTTACCAGCTGACCGCTTACCTCCATGTGGACGACTTTCCTGCTGTTACCAGTTTGTCCAGTAGCTCGCCATGTATGTCTGCGGACTTGAGACGTAGAGAGGAGTTGACCACGACGACGGGGTTCGAGTCCGGCAAAGAATTGTTTCAGAAAGCAGGTAAGACAAAAAAAGAGGCCAAAAAATTTAGTAAACAAGTAAATAACAGGGTGAGATTGTGGTAAAATCTGAAAACGTGGTAAAATCAGGCGAGGGCTTTTCTTTTTCTAGATTGCTTTTTAAAACTGTCGGTTGGGTTTAGGGAAGGGGGTGGGCTGGTGAATCTGTGCTTTTGAAAACACTATTGGTTGGGTTTAGGGAAGGAGGAGGGTGGGTCAGTTGATCAGTCAGTCAGTCAGTCGACATTGACCTCTGGTGGATTTACGCGAGAAGAGCCGGCGCAAATGGCACTCGCGAGAGAAATTTGAGATCTGAAAAGCGTACACAGCGGCCTGGTTAGCACTGTCGCCTCACAACAAGAAGGTCGCTGGTTTGATTCCCGGCTGGGTCAGTTGGCATTTCTATCTATCTATAGTCCAAAAATGATGTTCATATCACATAAATGTTAATACTACAGTATGCTGTAGCATTCAATAATATTATAATATTATATACAGTATAATACAGTACACTTTATTATTATACTACTACTATATATTTATTATATGGTTCGAAAACACTGGTGTTTACTTTAAATTACTTTACATTATTATACAATTTTTATACTACTATAACCCTTTTCTTTCAGATTATATTTGTTATCTACCATATTTATTTGCAGATCTTTAATATATCCTCGACGATTAGTCCTATTGTGTGCAAAAGCTGTATCAAAAACAAACTTTTCACACTGAAAACTTTTACAGTTGCAGTTACCAACTCGAAATGTTTGTTCGAGTTAGCAACAGTAACTAAGGGGGTGTGGCTTATTGATAGGACCAATCAGCATCTTCACTTATTCCCTGTGCATTTATAGTTGAGGTCAAAATTATTAGCAATACATTTTCAAATTTTTCCCGAATGATGTTTAACAGAGCAAGGAATTTTTCACAGTATTTCCTATAATATTTTTTCTTCTAGAGAAAGTTTTATTTGTTTTATTTCGGCTAGAATAAAAGCAGTTTTAATTTTTTTTTAAAACCATTTTAAGGTCAATATTATTAGCCCCCTTATGTCACGATTTCAGGAAGGAAAAGAGAGCGAGGACTCAAATGCAGGACAAAATGTGGGTTTATTATAAAATAAAACAAAAAGACAACAAAAACTACTCCAAGGGGGAAAACATTAACAAAACAAACTTGACTGGGCTGGCAGGGAAGAGCAGGGCTGGACAAAACTGGACAAGGCAATAAAAGACGATGAACTGGCACAGGACATGAGGAGAATATAAAGGAGAAATAATTAACAAATAAACAGGTGATCTGAATAAACTAATAATGGGTTAACAAGGAGGGTGGGTCTAGACTATAGACAGGAGAGCACATGACACAAAGAAACAACACAAGCCATGTGCTCACGTAAAACAGGACTAGAACATGCAGCCAATGAGAGAACTCATTAACCACGTGTTTACATAAAGCACAACACTAAACATGAGGCGCATGTAAACATGAACCACGTGCTAAACACAACACCAACAGAAGACGTAAGACACAAGCACACGATAAATAAAAACGCTTACCGTGCGCTCACACATGCAATGTGCATGTTCCATTCCAGCGCTAACTGAAACTGAAACCAACCAGACTGAGATGCTGAAAATGAAACAGCACACTACAGACAGAACAAACACAAACATCCCGAGCATGCCCGGACCTTGCGCGTCCGCATGAAGCAGGAGCGCGCACGACCCGAGTGCAGCCAAGACGGCGCTCATACAACGACAAAGACCGACAATGGCGGGAAATATGAGTGCTCAACCCAAGAAAACTCGAGCCGAGCACAACATACAAGACACGAGTCTTAGTCGTTGTGTTACCATAGCAACTATACAACTACCACAGCAGATTAATTCAAATAGCCTACTTTACTGTAGTATGGTTCAAAAACACTATACTGTAGTATTTACTATACGTAGCTATAGTATATTTTTTTCATATGGGCTAGTTAAGTTAAAGAGACAATGCGTTTAACTCTGCTAGCAATGACATTAGCTTGTACTAACAAAAAAGCTAAAGCTAATCACAACTAGCAAAACGTGTTAAATGTTATCAATCATATGTGTTCTACATGAATAATGTTGGTCCTTATTGCTTTCATAATGTCCCACATGAAAAAAAAATACTATAGTAATTTATAGTAAACACTATAGTGGTTTTGAACCATACACTAGTAAAGTACTTGAACTAATCTGCTGTGTTAATTCTATAGTTGCCATGGTAACAAAAAATTTATAATAATATAAATAATTTACCCCAAACTGTAGTTACACAAACTCTAGTGTCTGGACTCTGCCACCAAAACAAGAATTAACAAGACCGAAGTGGCAGAATCCTGACACCTTGAGCAATATATATTTTTTAATTGTCTACAGAACAAACAATCATTATACAACCAGTTGCCTGTATTAATGAATTACCCTAATTTGCCTAATTAACCTTGTTAATGTAACACATCAGAGGGAAGACAAAGGAGTTTAAACAGAAAGGGTGT
>CAIGQV010000919.1:12272108-12283163 GCA_903798115.1 Danio jaintianensis
GGAGTTTAAACAGAAAGGGTGTATATATTAATGTTTTTATATTTCGAAACAATGAACAAAAATATTTAAAGCAAAAACAATAAAGAAACAGGAATAACAGATAACACAGTACAACTTAACTTAAGGATTAAATGGACAGATTGGAAGGCGGATAAACTGGAACAAAAGGCAGACTGGATACAGCGGCAGGTAAGGGATAAACAATATATATATATCTAGAGGTAAGAGTCCGGGTTCTCGCAAGTAGATCAGACAATTATGATGTGAATGTTCCAAGTTTATATAGGGTGAGCATGGTGATGAGCAGCAGGTGAAGGTGATCAGAATGCAGGTGATTGAGATCGTACAGGTGCATTGAATGAAACTGACGGCCCGGATGGATTCCAGACAGTTAAGCCTTTAAATGTCACTTTAAGCTGAATACTGATATCTTGAAAAATATCTAGTCAAATATTATGTGCTGTCATCATGGCAAAGATAAAAGAAATCAGTTATTAGAAATGAGTTATTAAAACTATTATGTTTAGAAATGTGTTGGAAAAAATATACAGGGGGGCTAATAATTCTGACATCAACTGTATATGCATCTCAGATTTAGCGGGATATAAATAACTGGATGACACACTAGATTGGCACCCTGAAAGAACACCACGAATTAGCCAAGAAATCACACTGGCACACATTTGCGAAATGTACATGAATAAGAAATGATGTTTACTCCGTACAGTGTCCTCTGAAGATCGCCGAGAGAATCCGGAAGGCCTGTGAGTCGTTCGTTAAGCTACACACACACGCTAAACATTCAGCCTGTAATTTATAGATTACGTTATTATTGTTATCTTCTGTCCGCATGGAAAAGGGTCGCGGTAATGGGAAGGGCTGAGAATTACCGGCCGGGAATTGCTGAAGCGCAGCAGCTAACAGGAACGAACCTGAATAATCTGAAAAAAACTGTAGCGAATATTCCCGAAGATAGATTTCATTAAATTACAGTCATGACATCTCTATTTCAGATGCTAATCTTAACTGCGTCCTATGATTCCTTCATTTCCTCTGTGGTAGTGGAGTAGCAGACGTGCATAAAAACGCTGGTAAGCTTTTCACTCCTGACAGTTCCTCTCTTTTCGTCAGCGACGCTCTGGCAGAAATCAAGGCATGTGCAGATCATTGTTTAAATCATTAGAGTCTGGGAGAAAATATAAAAATATCTCTGATAACCACAGGAACAGAGAGCGAAAAACATGGTCTAATTATCTGCAAACTGAAATGTGTCAAATAGACTTTTTTCTGAATAGAATACTTTTAAATATGTCATATAGAGGTCAAAACTAGATGTGTGCTTCAAATGAAATATTTTAGATTGCAATCAAATGTCTGTTTTAAATAACTTGTAACAAATATATTTATGCAAAAATTAAATAATACACTTATGCTGACCTGTACTTATTGCAATAAATAAAGGAATAAGTTATTTTATTTATGTATGTATGTATGTATGTATGTATGTATTTATTTATTTATTTATTTATTTATTATTATTTATTTGTTTGTTTATTATTTTCTATTGGTTTATTTATTTATGTATGTATGTATGTATGTATGATTGTATGTATGTATGTATTTATTTATTTATTTATTTATTTATTTATGTATTATTTATTATTATTATTAGTTTGTTTGTTTGTTTGTTTATTTATTATTTTATTGGTTTATGCAATTATTATTATTATTATTATTTATTTATTTATTTATTTATTTATTTATTGATTTATTTATTGATTTATTTGTTTATTTATTTATTTATTTATTATTATTGTTGTTGTTATTTTTATTATTATTAAACTCAATGATAAATCGTAAAAGCCTAGTGGTTTGAAAGATAGTGGCAAAGTATAAAACCTAAATAATACAAGCAATTAATAAATATTTTTGGGGCTTCGGTGGGATCCTTAAATAAAGTTTTTGTTCATATGTCATCAAATGATTCATTATTCTTGTTCTAAATATGCCTGACAAGATTTCTTGCAGTTTTTGCTCAGCTGAATGACATTTGAATGGGCTTTTTTCTTTAAATTGTAGCAAAAATGTTTGATAGTTTTCTCAGAAAAGAACAAAAAAAGTCTTGCTGCTGTAAATTGTTTTTGTTGAATCAAATTAACTTTTTTTGTCATCTCAAATTACGTCAATCAAACTAAAAATATTAAGTTAAACTTTGTATAACTTAAAACAAATGAGCTGAAACTTGATTAACTTATTAAAATATGTTAAAGGGACATAATAATATTTTTGTCTTAAATTTTTTTTTATAGTGAACTAGTGAATGATAAAAATTATACTGGACACATACTAATGTACAGGGATCCAACAAAGCTGTATATTACATGTATTTTTACATGTACATAATATTTTTCTAAGAACATTTTGGTCACACTTTAATTTAAGGTACTAAGAATTTTAGCTCAATAAACTCCTAATTTGCTGCTTATTAATAATTAATAAGGTAGTAGTTGGGTGTAGGTATTGGGTAGGATTAGGGGTGTTGATTAAGATCATGTAAAACACATTAAATTGCTAATAAACAGCCAATATTTTAATAAAAGACAGCTTATAAGCCATTAATTAATTGTGGGGATTATTACTTAAGTGTTACCAAAATTGCATACAGTGCTTGACATATATGAGTATACCCCTCACAAATCTCTCATTTAGATGAATACTAGTCAGTACTGAAGGCAAATCTAACAAAATAACTTATGATAACAATCCAAAATTAGTACACCCAAATGTATATGTTAGGAAAAAATATTAAATAAAAATATATATACATATAAAAAGAGCAAAGTTCAAGAGAAACAAAAAATGTGCAGAAGTTAGTTGAAATTTTGTAGTTTGAAATTGTTTTTCCCAATATTTTGCATGAATTTAAATGTATTATCTTTTTATTTCTAAATATGTTTGGTGACTAAAATATTATTTTAATAAATATATCTGTTTTGTTCAAATTCACCAAAATGTATGACCTATATTCACTGAGAAATGGATCAAAATATTAATTTTCAAAATGGTGCTCATTTATGCTGAGCACTGTATATGATCTTTGTATTAAGTCTAGTGATGTATTGTATAGACATCTATTAGAGGTGTCAACTAGAAAGGTAACAGATCAGAATAAATGTGTTTGATTTGCGACAGCGGCCAGTACTTTTACCCTGATGTTTTTAAAAGAGGCATTGCATTTATTTTTCTCGATGCCGAAAGATTTTCTTCTTATGTTTCCTGTTATGTTCTCTCTCTCTCTCTTCTTTTTTTTAACCCCATCTGTGTTTTGAGTATTTCCACTTCTCCTCATGCTCACGTGGATGGGTTTGTGATGGAGAGATATTTCAGAGGAATTTGTTTAGAACCACGGTCTGATGGGAATAAGCATGCACTGATAAAAACATGAGTTTGTGTCCCAGTGTTCCCGTTTCTACTGGTATGCGTGTCTGCATTATTTATCTATATTATATATGGTTTATATTTAACATCTAATGGCTTTCCTGTAACAAAAATAATAAAATAAATATCATTTATTTAATGTTCTCCACAGAGAAATTGATTTTCAGATGAACAAGCTCAAAGCTCATGGATGGTCTGTCAGTGTTATGTACTGGTCAGTTTGTTATCAGCTTCAAAAAAATAACATAAAAACAAAAAGCTATCGAATTTCTTAGGAAAACATACATTATGAAAAGAGCCAACACTGTAGAAAAATTATTAGTTGCTTTACTTGGGGCTGGAAAGGCATCCGCCTTGTAAAACATACAGTTGAAGTCAGAATTATTAGCTCTCCTGTATATTTTTCCCCCAATTTCTGTTTAATGGAAAGAAGATTTTTTCAATGCATTTCTAAACATAATAGTTTTAATAACTCATTTCTAATAACTGATTTCTTTTATCTTTGCACATAATATTTGACTAGATATTTTACATGATACTAGTATTCAGCTTAAAGTGACATTTAAAGGGTTAATTAGGCAAGTTAGAGTATTTAGGCAAATCATTGTATAACGATGGTTTGTTCTGTAGACAGTCGAAAAAAATATTGCTTAAGAAGGCTAATAATATTGAATATTGATTTAAAACTGCTTTTATTCTAGCAGAAATAAAACAAATCAGACTTTCTCCAGAAGAAAAAAATATTATAGGAAATACTGTGAAAAATTCCTTGCTCTGTTGAACATTATTTGAAAAAGAAAAAAATCACAGGAGGGTGTATTAATTTGACTTCAACTGTACGCCAGAGTAATTGACTTTATTCTATTGAACACAAAAGAAGATTTTTCGAAGAAAGCTGGAAACCTGTAACCATTGACTTCCATAGGAAAAACAAATATTGGAAGTCAATGGTTACAGGTTTAGAGCTTTCGTCAGAATAGCTTTTTGTTTGTTTGTTTTTCAGTGAACTATCCCTTTAAGGCAGCTGCTTTACTCACTTTTTAAAGTAAAGTCAACTATGTAATCCCTCTTTACAGTGAATCAGAGAATTCATTTAGGAAAAGCACTGTTGTATATAATATTTTTGTTACTGTTTATATTTGGACTTGTGAATATGCATGAATAATTTGTGTTAAATGGATATTTTGCATGATACAATTTTCTTATTTTTTTTATTCTATAATCATGCTAGGACACAGCTGCAGGACGAGTGAATCCTTTCAGTATTATTATTATTATTATTATTATTATTATTATTATTATTATCATCATTATTATTATTATTATTATTATTATTATTGCTGTAATTATAATAATTACTATTATTACGATTATTATTATTATTATTTTTATTATTATTATTATTATTATTATTACGATTATTTGTATTATTATTATTATTATTATTATTATTGTTGTTATTGTTATTATTATTGTTATTGTTATTGTTATTATTGTTTTTATTGTAATAATAATAATTGTTATTATTATTTATATTGTTATTATTATCATTATTGCTGATATTATTTTATTTTATTTTATTTTTCCTTGTTTTTCCTTCTCCAAATACTTCAGTCAAATGTTGCAGTGTTGTGATTCATCCCGGAGCTCCTCTCAGTTCAAGGCTTTGAACTCTTTATAGAAGAATAATAAATGGAAAACAAAAAGATTGTTAAAAATCCAAATAAAAACCAAGGCCACTGAAAACAGGAGGTCGCTCTTGTGCTTTATTGCCAATGCGTGTATCAAAAACAAATCCCAAAACACATTTGATTTGTGCATTTATGGATCAAATATCTCATGTACTTTGCCCTTTGCAGTTTGCATGACTGATCTCAAGCCTCAAAAACTAATAAGCAAACCCAAAATCAGACGTGTTTTAGCATGATGCTTTCTATGAATCCATGCTGAGGGCATCAGGAAAGTACTGTATTGTAAACCAAAGGAGAAACTCAACAGGGAGGCAGGACAAATTCTTGCCTGGAAGGTTGAAGCCAGGCCTATTACGACGACCTGTATCAGCACCCTTTGTTAAAACACTAATGGGATCCAGCAGAGATGCAGATTGGAAAGTGGGCCGCTCCGACAGAAAGAATGAAAACATAAAAGCAAAGGCTAAATAAGTGCGTATATTTGCATCAAAGCTGCCCGATGAGAGGCTGTGATTGATCCCACACATATGGCTGTGCTCGTAGAGAGGTGATTAATCTCACTAGCGCAGTTCAAAACCTATTTAACGGGAATTTGTTTGCCTCGGCAGCCAAATGTGTCCACAGTAATTACGTGTCACTTTTCCTCACCACCACCGATATTTCATTTCCAGTGGGGTTTTTTTTGTGTGTGAGAGGATTTCACTTGGAATTTTACATCCCAAATAAACAGCGAATACAAATGTACACCATTAAAAAAACACACACACACACCAGATGTGTATGAGTTATAGTGAAAACCATTTTTTCTCTCTCTAAAATGTGTGAACTTGTTTGCACCTGAATGAATGATTCAGTGAATGAATCCCATATTTGACTTGAACGAATGATTCAGCGATTCTCTTATAAAAGACTGTTTGTTTACCGTCTTATCCACAAGAATCAGAGTTTCTGAACTAATCGTTTGAACGGAGTCACTTATTTCAAACAGTCCCTAATTATTAAAACAGCCACAAATACAAGATTGAAAGAATGAAAATCTGTCATAAATGTCATTATTTCTCCCATATTTTGTTTGTATATTTTGAGTATCGCTGCTGAAAATTATTGACTATTGTCATGTTTTGGCAATAGTCAATCATTTTCATGTATTCATTGGTTGGACTTGGGAAACAAACAAACAAACAAACAAACAAATAAAAACAAAGCCAAAAAAACGAAAGAAAAAAAAACCCCGAAACAAAGCAAAAAGCCAAACGAAACAAAAAAACAAATAAAACAAAAACCAAACCAAATGAAACAAAAAACCAAATCAAATGAAACAAAAAACCAAATCAAACGAAACAAAACAAAAAACTGAATGAAACTAAACAAAAAACCAAACCAAACCAAACCAAACCAAATACCAAACCAAACGAAACAAAAACCAAACCAAACAAAAAACGAACAAAACAAACCAAAACCAAACCAAATGAAACAAAACAAAAAAACAAACACTAATGAAATGAAACAAAAATGAAATGAAATGAAACAAAACAAAAAACAAAACAAAACGAAAAAAAACTAATAAAAGGAAACAAAAAACGAAACAAAACTAAAAACGAAATGAAACAAAACGAAACACAAAACAAAACAAAAAATAAAATTTAAATAATTTAGAGCACTAAACACTCCCAAACGTTAACCAATGTCAGACAGAATCTGTGAACTTTTTGTGGTTGTAATAATTTTGAAAGTATAAGAAATAAAAACTTAATACATAAAATACATAAAAATACTGACTTTTTATTTTAAGGTTTACAATGCAAATCAAATTAGAACCACTTTTTTGGTAAACAAAGTTCAAAACCTATTTAACAGGAATTTGTTTGCCTTGGCAGCCAAATGTGTCCACAGTAATTACGTTTCACTTTTCTTTATCACCACCGATATTTTATTTCCAGTGGTTTTTTTGGGGTTTGGTAAGAGGATTTTGCTTGGAATTTTACATCCCAAACCAGCGAATACAAATGCACACCATTGAAAAAACACACCAGATGTGTATGAGTTATAGTGAAAACCATTTTTTATCTCTCTAAAATGACTTGTAATGGGTTTGGCAAATGTTGCGTTGTTTGTTTAAACCCTGCGCTGCTATATCAAGCCCAGATGTATAGTTGACAGCTTTTGAGAAGAAAAACAAAAAAACACAGCCCTAAACGTGGAGAGTATGGGAAATTAAAGCTGTCAAAAATGTACACAATTAAAATTTGTTAAATTAATGGGCTGAAAAATGCAAAAACGGGGGCTGCAGCAGGTATCCAGATGATCAGGTCAACAGGAGGCGCTATTAAAATGATTATGATGGATGGTGACAGATCGGCAGCCGATTAATTGGGACGTTGGGAGAAGCGTGATTAAACGTTTTGTAGTCACCCAGAATCCCAGACATATTTTTTTTTACAATATAGTGCCCGGGAGAACAGCTTGTGTTGAAGGAATGGAGAGCATGGATTCAGGACGTCATTTCGATTTTTTTTTTTACTCGAGTGTTCTTGCTGAAGTACTGTTCATGCATTATGTGTATGACTATTTGTTCAAGAGAAAGGCTGGAGAGCTTATTTATATGAATCATTTCATATATTATGGGAAGTAAAATTGCTTCAGACTGGCATAATAATAACAAAATGGATTAATAAAGACAAAAGTCATATTTAAAGTGGAAATGGAATAAAATAACATAGTGAAAAGATACAAAAGATGCTGCCGTTCAGGGAACTTTTATTTGTTTTATTTTTATTTTTTTAAAGAAGGCTGCATTTAGTTGTAGTCTTGTCGTCGATCGCAGTTGAAAGAGCAACAAATAATAACTTGACTCCTAGTTGATCATTTGTAAAAGTGGCAGAAGATAGATTTTTCCGATGAATCATCTGTTGAACTGCATCCCAATCATCACAAATACTGCAGAAGACCTATTGGAACCCGCATAGACCCAAGATTCACACAGAAATCAGTCAAGTTTGGTGAAGGAAAAATCATGCTTTGGGGTTACATTCAGTATGGGGTGTGAGAGATCTGCAGAGTGGATGGCAACATCAACAGCCTGAGGTATCAAGATAGTTGTGCTGCCCATTACATTACAAAGCACAGGAGAGGGCAAATTCTTCAGCAGGATAGCACTCCTTCTCATACTTCAGCCTCCACATCAAAGTTCCTGAAAGCAAAGAAGGTCAAGGTGCTCCAGGATTGGCCAGCCCAGTCACCAGACATGAACATTATTGAGCATGTCTGGGGTAAGATGAAGGAAGAGGCATTGAGGATGAATCCAAAGAATCTTGATGAGCTCTGGGAGTCCTGCAAGAACACTTTCTCTGCCATTCCAGATGACTTTATTAATAAGTTATTTGAGTCATTGCAGAGATGTATGGATGCAGTCCTCCAAGCTCATGGGAATCATACACAATATTAATTCTTTTTCCCCTGCACAATGACTTTATAATCTATACTGTACATTATTTCTGTTAAGTGACAAGACTTTTGTCTAAGCAAAGTCAGACCTTACTGTCTTAATTAAATAATTAAAAATCAAGGCATGATCATATTTTATTTTGGTCAAATAAGCGTAATTAAGAGGCCTTTGCCTTTCATATAAGCCACTTCTGATACCAAATGATCAACTAGAAGTCAAGTTATTATTTGTTGTTCCTAAAACTTGGATATAGGAGACAAGACTTTTGTCAGGTAGTGTATATCACTGTTGTGCAAAAAACAATTCCTTGTATAAAGTAGAAAGGCATTGACTAAACAAATAAAAGCACTTTTAACAAATTGTCCACTAGAAGTCAGACTCGACTGTTTTTAAATGTATTTATTTATCTATCTATCTATTTTAAGATGTTTAGACATTAGTCAAACGCCTTGTTTTTTGCTGTACTTTTGAGATGGTACATGCTGATTACGCTATGACCTCCAAAACTGAGATCTGATACTGTACCAAGGTCATTTCAGCACTCTGCGATACAGATCTAGTGTGTAAACAACATCTAAAAAGTCTCTTTAGGGGCGAAACGTCCTAAACTGTCAACCTCAAGCCCGCATCGGACAGTGTCAAACAACTCTGTGCTTGAATTACCTTGAGAATTACTGGCTGGGACATGTCTTGGCGACTCTAATGGATATCAAGATGACAAACGATCCACCTGATGCCTTCAAGAATACTTCAAGAAATTACAGGCTACGTGTTCGGCCCTCCTCCTCGCCTCAGGATCCGGTCATAAACCCACAATTTTCTTCATGCGACGTGAGATAATTGCTTTCAAACAGGTCTCTCTGGAGAAAATTGATCAACAAAAAGGGTTATAAGGACACTTTAGTGACGACAGAGAAGCGTGAAAAGGAAAATGTCATTTTCACATCCCCAAAACATCCCCGTGGACACTGATGACCCAATCAGACAAATGCTGATAACATGTTGTGCTTTAAATGGTCAGTGGATGATTGATATGCCGAAAATGGACTTAGACAATTGAGCAAAGGGACAAGGAGAACAGATTAAGGCAGAAAATAGTCTGGAAGACAAAAGCGTCCATCCAGGCTGTGCTTTACATGTTCTTTTCTGTTATAAAACGCAACTCTAGAATATATATACAGTTGAAGTCATAATTATTAGCCCCCCTTTATATTTTTTTCCCCAATTTATGTGTAACGCATTTCTAATAAATGATTTCTTTTATCTTCGCCATGATGACAGTACATAATATTTTACTAGACATTTTTCAAGATGCTAATATTCAGCTTGAAGTGCAATTTAAAGGCTTAACTAGTTAGGCAAATTAGGGTAATTAGCAAGTAATTGAATAGCGAGGGTTTGTTCTGTAGACAGTCGAAAAAATGGAGGCTAATAATATTGACCTTAAATGGTTAAAAAAGAAAAAACTGCTTTTATTCTAGCCAAAATAATACATTTAAGACTTTCTCCAGAGGAAAAAATATTATAGGAAATACTGTGAAAAATTCCTTGCTTTATTAAACATAATTTGGGAAATATTTGAATAAGAAAACAAACATTCACAGGAGGGCTAATAATTTTGACTTCAACTGTATATACTGGAAGGATTTACTAAAGGCACACTGATTAAACATTAGTGATAAAGATTATACATTAGTGATAAAGATTATACATTAGTGATAAAGAAATTGCATATATCTACTACTAGTTGTTGTAGTAGTATCAGTAGTAGTAGACATTTTAGCCAGTACCTGACTGTATGGTTGTTGTTTTTTTGTTCTTTGTTTTTTGATCTGTTCTTTGTTGTTTTATTTTCTTTGTATGTGATCTCAATTTGTGTACCTCTTGCATAAAATAAAAAATAAATTGCATATATCATCCACATTTTTCCTGTGCCCTATGACACGGTGCGAATATAACCAAAGTAAAAGGACCTGTCATTGTTTTTGCCAAAATATTTTTTTTCATATATTTTTTTTTTCATTCATTTATGTATTTGTTTATTTTTATTCATTCATTTATTTATGTATTTGTTTGTTTATTTTCATTCGTTTATTTATTTATTTGTTTGTTTATTTTCATACGTGTTTTTTTACAAAAAATTTTATTTATTTTTTGTTTGTTTGTTTGTTTATTTTTCATTTGTGTATTTATTTATTTATTTATTTATTTGTTTGTTTATTTTTAATTCGTGTATTTATTTATTTATTTATTTTTCAATCATTTGTTTATTTATTTATTTATTTTTCATTTTTTTTAAATTTATTTTTCATTCATTTATTTATTTATTAAATTTGTATTAGTTTATTTATTTTTCATTCATTTATTTATTCATTTATTTATTTATTTATTTATTTATTTATGTTTCATTCATTTATGTATTTGTTTATTTTTCATTTATTTATTTATTTATTTATTTATTTATTTATTTATTTATTTATT
>CAIGQV010000919.1:12284784-12301575 GCA_903798115.1 Danio jaintianensis
AACTAACTGAAAAGAAGCAAAAACAAACAAATTGAAACGAAACTAAACGAAAACAAACTGAAACTAAACGCAACGAAATGAAAACAAACTAACTGAAACTAAACTAAACAAAACGAAAACAAACTGAAACTAAGCAAAATGAAAACAAACTAACTGAAACTAAACTAAAAGAAACGGAAACAAACTAACTGAAAAGAAACTAAAACAAACAAATTGAAACTAAACGAAATGAAAACAAACTAACTGAAACTAAACAAAACGAAGACAAACTAACTCAAACTAAACTAAACAAAAAAAAGAAAACAAACTAACTGAAACAAAACTAAGACAAACTGAAACGAAACGAAGACAAACTAACTGAAACTAAACGAAACTAAACGAAAACAAACTAACTGAAACGAAAACAAAGAAACTGAAACAAAACGAAAACAAACTAACTGAAATGAAACTAAACGAAAACAAACTAACTGAAACTAAACTAAACTGAACTGAACAAAACAAAAAACTCAAACAGGTTGGAACAAGTCAATGTTGTGTAAATGAGGACAGAATTAAAAAATTTTGGGTGAACTATCCCTTTAATGTCTGGTTGACCACCATGCTTTGCCAGTCCTCCATTTGTCCGATGAGTTATTAAAGTCATTATCATCTTTGAAATCTTCAGACTGATGGTCTCAAGGAGTCCCAAAAACCAGGCGAAGAAGCTAAACATGCTGATCCACACAGCCTCAAACCTGAAGCAGCGGTGTCCATCATCAGCCTGCAGCAGAAGTGCTAAGCAGACAGAAGCAGAACACAGAGTGACCCGTCAGTGTAAACCTGAACTCAGCAGCTCTGCCTCACCTTTGATAAGATGTCATCACTGCGCTTTGCTGCATAAATACCACGCTGTCAGGAAGGATGAGGTCTGACCTGCCATGCCTGGACACGGTAAGAGCTGATGGTGCTCCCGCAACACACAGACACACACTACACACACTCTTTTCAACATACACACAGTCACACACACAAACAGATCAAATACAAAGAGGGCATATCTGAATGTGAGCTTTGCCACCTTTACCTCAGAAGGCTTCCGGTGGCTTCAGAAGTTAGATCTGCTCCTCTGTGCCAAAGGATTACTGTATACATTTAAATTTTAAGCAGGACTTTGAGACATATCCTGGGAAACTCTTTTTAAAACATGAAGTCTTTTGGGGTTGTGTCGACATATTCTAGCGTTTATGACTCGGAACTTCTTGTCCACCTATAGCACTGCCGAAAGTGATCTGGATCAGAAGCCACCGTGGTTAAAATGTCATAACCTGGAGTAGTTTTACATAGCGTATGGCATGAGAGTGTCATAACAGAGATCATTTACATTTAAATACACTGAAAAAAGGGAAACTACTGTGTGTTTCATTTAAAGTACATTTTTATATTGTGTTAAGTGACAAATTATGGTTTCTGATTATAACATGTTTTATTATATTTGCCTTAAAGCAAAAAAACGAATCCTCTAGGTGAAGTTAATAACATTAGTTTTTCCTCAAAGTAATATTTTTACTTTAAAATATGCAGTTTTGACCACATGAAAAAAGGTAGTTTGTGTGATATCAGTCTTTATTTATTTCTAATGTGAGTTTGATCACCATCTTGCCTGACATTTATAGTCATACTGAAAGCACTAGTTGATAGTTTACCTCATTATTGAAAATTAAAATAACTAGCAATAGCATAGACCAGGGGTGTCCAAACTCGGTCCTGGTGGGCCGGTGTCCTGCATAGTTTAGCTCTAACTTCCTTCAACACGCCTCCCTGGAAGTTTCTAATATACCTAGAAAGAGCTTGATTAGCTGGTTCAGGTGTGTTTAATTGGGTTTGGGACTAAAATATGCAGTACACCGGCCCTCCAGGACCGAGTTTGGACACTCCTGGCATAGACTAACGTTACATGTATTTGTTATAGTGTAGTCCAAAGTACAACTTTACTCGGATTTAGATTTTAAGTGGTTAAGAATGACAAAGTAATTCAATTAATTAATTGTCTATAACATTTTTTTTCGCACATTCAAAACTAGAATTTGAGGGTATTTCATAAATTGACCTGTAACAAATTTATTTTTAGGTTTATATCTATCTAATGTCATTTGTTCTTGACCACAATACATATCTTTGGTTTATTTTTTATTTAGATTAAATTAGGTTTTATAGTTTGAGGACAAAAAAGTTGCTGTAACAAATGACAGTAATTTTTTAAAGTTCAAAGTGTCATATTTTTCAGTGTAAAAAGGTCTATAATAATAGAAACACTTACAGCCTGCTTCAAGACGTCCAATTAAATGGTGCAAAAAAAATCTTAAAATGAAAAATAAGGTTTAAATATTCAGGAAATGTCTTCACAATAATGTTTTGAGAATTTAGGACCAGATTTATTAAAAAAGAAACTAAAGTCAGCACCGCCCAAAATTTGGCATCCAAAAATACTGTCAGGATTTACTTAAGGAATAGGATTAGCTAGGAAAAAGCGAGGTGACTGATTTTTGTGGAGATTTGCTTTCAGATGCAATAAATATATGGGAGGAGAGTATGAGTATTTAAATGAATTACATAATGTAATTCACGGAAGTTTGCATTTGGTGTTTGCACCATTATTTAACATTTAATACTCCAAAAAGCCTGTTTTAACCCAGTTAGCTTGTTGTTAGTACTGCACAATATATCGCAAAATTACAGTTATCTCGATAATAGTATATGCAATAAACATATGTGATAAATTACATTTATTTAATGCATTGGTTGTTTATCTAAATTTGACCAATCAGATGGGGCCCTTACTATCTTATCCCTGCCTCCCCAATAGTTGTTCTGCTATTGGCGGGAGCGGCTCAAAGGTGAACTCAGAACTGAAAATAAACACTAATGGGCGGAGTCAAGATGAGAGAGGAAAATGACAACAACCAATCAGAGTCATAATATTTGTGGAGGTTTTCACTCACTCATAGCGTTTTAAAGACTAAATGTTTGCACCTTGACACAGTTCTTTAGTCTTGTTTAGAATTACGTAAGTCTGATAAACATCTTTTACCTGTTTGTTTTAATATCAATAAATAAATGAATGATTTGAAAGCATAGCTAATTAAAATAAAATTTTGTTCTATGGAAATGTTATATCGTTAGAAATATTGTTATCACAATACTCAACAACAATATCGTTTATCATTTCAGTATCATGCAGCCCTGGTTGTTAGTAGATTACCCACATCTGATCATCATCGGATCTGCTTTTTTTTAAACCTAATTGCACTGGTTTATGTGATTGGTTGGTCATTATGAAGATGAGCTGCTCCCGTTCTGATCTTTCATTTACTGTTATATGGCCACTGGAGTGCTGAAACTAATGTTAGTTATTTTGTCAGTTAACTGGTTAGCGAATCATAGTCAATAATCAGTTCAAACTGTTTAAAATCCCTGACAAACAATTTATCCATCCCTGCATCAACCTCCAAACTGGATGTAGAGTCTCAGAAAAAAACAAACAAAAAGAAGTTTGATTTGCGACTCACTTCCATGAATCAGTTCAAACAGTTTCAGTGAATCAGTTCAAAACCCACACATATAATTCATCCATCAATAGCAATAATCTGACATTATTCACATGATGTCGCTATCTATATTCTAACCATCATGGTTCAAATGACATATCTGTGACAGTTCAGGACACAGTTCAGCACAAATTGCAAAAAATAAGCTAGATGGGAGAATGTGCGGAACTGTAAGTAAACTCTAAGGTCTCTATTTTAACGATCTAGGCACAAAGTCTAAAGCACATGGCGCAAAAGCATTAAGGGCATGTTCAAATCCACTTTTGCTATTTTAAGTACGGAAAAATACGCTCTACGCTGCGGCGCATGGTCTAACAGGGTTGTGCTTATTCTCTTAATGAGTTATGGGTGTGTTTTGAGAATAAACCAATCAGAGTCTCATCTCCCTTTCCCTTTAAGAGTCAGTTGCGTCGTGCCATGGCGCATTTGCTATTTACATGGCGGACTTTGTAAGTGGAAAAACTGAAAGCTTCACTAGCGAGAAAACAGTAAAACAGACCATCTGCAGCGCGAGGATAAAGAACGAGCCTCCTCCATTCAGCCTTTACTTTCTCTTTCTCTCTTTCGTGGATAAGGAAACGGTGTTGTACACTCCACTGAAGACATCCATTAGCCTACATATTTAATTTCATTTGTTAAGCGCAAAGATTTGTTTCTAAACTATTTCTAAATTCAGTTCTAATTTCCAGCAAATGAGTAAATGAACAATAATAACGAAGTGTGGTCAAAAAAAACCAGTTTTATACCAGAGTTATATCCAAACATGCCCCATATGGTCCAAAACCTGACAAGTGGACAAATCTAAGCGTGTTTTTAATAAAACAAATATAAATATGCATATAATAAATAATACTACTAATAATAATAACATTATACAAAAGCAAGTTGTCATGAATAAACTGAAAAAAAGCTCCTCGAGGTGAAGAAGGCATGGAGGCAGTGGTTTTTATATTTATGCAGAAAGTAATAATTTTTGTAATATTTTATTTCTTTTCTTTTTTTTTCATTTGTAAAGATATTTCTGTATTGCTGTACATCCTGTGTGTATTAAGCAGTGTGTACGCGAGGTGCACAACTGACGCACTCTGCGCTGGACTTTAGACCTGCTTTCAGCTGGTCTACTGCACAGTCTATTGTAGTTCCTCAAAATAGCAACGCGACAACAATGCGCCTTAACACACCTCTTTTCTAGACCAGAACACCCATGAGTCCACAAAGTGGCGCAAATGGATTTGCTATTTAAACAACGTGGCAGAAAACGGGAAAATTAAGGTTGTGCTGGTCTGAAAATAGCAACATGTCGGGGCAAACACGTCTTGCGCCTTATTGCGCCGGGTGTATGATAGGGCCCTAAGTAAACATTCATTCATTCTCTTTTCGGCTTAGTCCCTTTATTAATCTGGGGTCGCCACAGCGGAATGAACCGCCAACTTATCCAGCATATGTTTTATGCAGCGGATGCCCTTCCAGCCGCAGCCCATCACTGGGAAACATCCACACACACTCATTGACACACATACATACACTACGGACAATTTAGCTTACCCAATTCACCTATACCGCATGTCTTTGGACCTGTGGGGGAAACCGGAGCACCCGGAGGAAACCCACGCAAACACGGGGAGAACATGCAAACTCCACACAGAAATGCCAACTGACCCAGCCGAGGCTCAAACCAGCGACCTTCTTGCTGTGAGCAAGCGTTGCCCCCTAAGTAAACATATTTAACTGAAATATTGACTTAATTGAATGACTTTAAATCATCATATGAGGCATAATCATTAATAAATACATTTTAATGTATTCTATTGTACGTTCTCTTTTAGGAAGGTTTCTATGCAAATATATAATTTTGGTCAACTGATTTCATGTTAGGGCGACGCGGTGGCGCAGTGGGTAGCACGTTCGCCTCACAACAAGAAGGTCGCTGGTTCGAGCCTCGGCTGGGTCAGTTGGCATTTCTGTGTGGAGTTTGCATGTTCTCCCCGTGTTCGCGTGGGTTTCCTCCGGCTGCTCCGGTTTCCCCCACAAGTCCAAAGACATGCGCTATAGGTGAATTGGGTAAACTAAAATTGTCCGTAGTGTATGTGTGTGAATGGGTGTGTATGGATGTTTCCCAGAGATGGGTTGCGGCTGGAAGGGCATCCGCTGCGTAAAACATATGCTGGATAAGTTGGCGGTTCATCCCGCTGTGGCGACCCCAGATTAATTAAGGGACTAAGCCGAAAAGAAAATGAATGAATGAATGAATGATTTCATGTTCACTCTAATTTATTCATTTTTTGATGCATGCATTCTTAGTGGTCAGTATTGTGTTCATTTATTAGCCAGAAGTACCAAGAATTACATCAGTTGCGCTTTTGGGATTCATAATCTCTATCAGCTGCAGACGCTGAAAGTTTTTTAGGAACATTATGCCGTGATAATTTTGAAAGCAGAAGTGCATTACCGGTAAACAGCTTGCAAACAGTTAATGTCCTCATATGGTGATTAGAGAAAGTAAGAAGCCTTTTTGTTTTTTTCCCTTTCATTCCCTGGGCATAGCTAAAAGTGAAGTATGGTCGATGTTTAGAGAACGGCCTGCCGTTCGTTATTTAATCTCCTGGAGGAATTGAGGATCAGTGTTTGATTAAGACAGTCGTTTACGAACAAACAGAGCTGACAGCGCGATGAGCTCTTGACAAATTGGCTTTGGCGCTAAATTCATTTATCTTATGCGAAGAGAGACACTTTTTTTTTTTACTCGCAACCTGCATCGAGGGGCTTTCCATTAGGATACAAGCAAAAAAAATAAAAATACGACGGTGATAGAGAGCTAGGGAAAAAGACGCAGGTTATATTAGCATAAATCAGCGGGCCCATATGTGCAGTAGAGCAGCTGCTCCGAGCCGTATCCTATGATGCAAACCTATGCCCATGTACTTGTTGCAGAGTCAGAGGGACTAGCTTTGCCTTTTAATCCTCAGCACCGACAAATTAAATCTGCAGGCTAGAAAGACGAGAGGCCGCGATCATTTTCATTTACTATTTAATTGATCTTTTTTTTTTGCCAGTGCTGGTCTCTCTGGCTTACCCTTTTTTCAGTCCCGCCGCATCAGTCTCAGATCTTGCTTTAACCTGGCAGAACTGGCCGACTCCAAATTGAATCTGGCTGGGGAGATGGGGAGGGCTTCTCATTTGAGACTATCTTTAGACAGAGGGCGTTAGTAGAGACTCCCGCTGGGCTGGAGAATGTGAGAGATAATCATCATGCACACACACACATATGCACGTGTGCAGTAAAACATGCACAAATGAATTCACAGACACACACGCACACACACGTACACACACACACACACATATATCCCAAATCCCCTGTCCTCCAGGCACCAGGAGTTCTACATCTTTAAAATTTTCTCCCAAAAGTGTGCCACCTGCTCTTGGCAGCTGAATGGCTGGCACAGGGGAGATAAGTGAGAGGCAGCACCTGAGGGATTTGGAAAATCTGCTGCAACTCATCAGATTTTCCTGCTTTGCACTTCTCAAAAGTTCTGGTAATCACAGATTATAGTCTAGCCTTAAACGTACGACTATATCTGCGTATGTAGGCGCTTATACATGTGTGTGCGTGCGATGAGGTTGTGTGTTTGAATGAATCTTTATCACGCCCACGCTTGCTCAGAATCTCAAATTGTATATTAAATCCTGCCAAACAATAATATAGAAACCTGTGCGCTTGAATCAGCTCAATAGCATGGCTGTAAGGAACAGGTTTGTCACCATGGCAACAGCATAACATCATTGTTGCACTGTAAAAAAATGCTGGGATCCACACAATCGATTTGTGTTGCGGCAACGTGAAGGAATTAAGTTCACTTATTAGTTTTTACAAATTTGAGTGGATTGAACATAAAACAATTAAGTTAAAAAACTCAAGAATTGTGTTGTTTCAGCTTATTTTAAATAAGCAGTTTGAACAAACAGCAAACATCATTTTTTAAGTGTACAGAGTCTTCACTGTAAAAAATGCTGGTTTCCACATGATTCCTTCATGATGTCACAACAGTGCACGTTCCTTTAAAAAAGTAATTAGTTATAGTTACTACTTACTTCTCACAAATAGTAACTGAGTTAGTAACTGAGTTACATAATTATAAAAGTAACTAATTACCTAGCTATTACTAACTATTGCGTTACTTGAAAAGAAATCTAATGTCAAATGACTATAAAATAAATATAAAACATTGTACACTAATCTACACTATTTAAATGTTGTTGTGGGACAATATAAGAGACAACGGCAGCATGTCCTCAACTATATATCTAGATATTATTTTGTTGAATTCTGTCTGAGTAATAAGTGTTTGCGGTGGAGGAAAATGTAGTTTTATTTGCTTTGACATCGTGGCTTCGTCTCCTCCTTTGGTAGCAGAGCTCACGTTATCACCTGTGTAGCCACTAATTTTGCGCCGGCATGTGACAACGTGAGGTGCTTCATTAGATTAGAATAACTCATCACCGACGCAGCAGAGAGACTTTTTTTTTCCCGGGCAAAAGTTGCACGAAACATAAACATTCAACAAGGGACAAGTTGTGCTTATATTTCCTGTTTGCAAACGCTACCTTTAACATGTTGGATTTGCCATCATTCTGACTCCTGGTCGTTGGTGTGTGCGACTGACTGTGCGTGTGCTTGTGTGAACATCCACCCTACTCTGCCTCTGATTGGCAAACAATGGAAATGTACTCTATCTAAGCCAATCATCACGTTCTCAGTTACACCACATTCACAGACACACCAATCATCATCACTTGTTGGTTATGTGTCCCGCCTCAGTCATGAACACACACACACACACACACACCCCAGAGAAAGAGAGGTCCTATGGCTGAGAGAGACGCTGCTCGCATGAAAACCGCTTCAGTGTTCTCAATTATAGTAACACACATTTTATTGTCAATAACGGTAACGGCGTTGTAATGGGGGAAACATTAATTCAATTGATTACTCGTTACTGAAAAAGTATTCCCATTATTCGTTATCCATTATTCCCATCACTGCCGAACACAAATCGATTGAGTTAACTTAAATGTTTTTACAAATTTAAGTGGATTCGACATAAAATAATTAGGTTGTCCCAAAAACAACTTAAGAATTGTGTTGTTTCAACTCATTTTAAATAAATAGTTTGAACAAGCAGCAAAAGTGTTTGTTTGTTATTTTTTCTAGGAGGTTCATCTGGACTAAATAAACTTTTTTTTTTATTTTCAACCTCTCTCAATTTGTGTTGGAACAAATGCAAATTACAGGGCATTCGAAAGGGTAACCTTTTAAAGGAAGTCATTTGTGAGGTGCAATCTGTTGAGGCTGGTTTGGCACAAGCTGCCCTGAGCACTGTTAGGCAAATGTCACTCTCTTAAACACTTTTTTAGACAAATCTCTGGACATTATGCAACTTTTATGAGGATGTGTGAGGAAATGAGCTTAATAATAGTCTCTTGAGTATCGCATTAGTGGACTGAGATGACACTTGCTCTTTAGGGCTGGTACTAGGGCTGGTAAGCTTTTCTCATATATATTATTTAATCAAATTAAACTTTTGGTTTACTGGTGAATTGTGTTACTATCAGCTTCAAGGTTGTGGGTTTTATTTGCATATTGGTGCATTGCAAGCTTAGAGATCCAAAAGGTCATTCACTCACAACTTATTTAAAATGACTTGAAACAACACAATTATTAAGTTTTTTTTTTTTTTGGGGACCACTTATGTTCAATCCACTTAGATTTGTAAAAAAATATTTAGTTAACTCAATCGATTTGTGTTGTGGCAACATGAAGGAATTGTGTGGAACCCAGCATTTTTTACAGTGTTGGTTTGATTTTTACACTGGTACAATGTATGCTTGTAAATGCATTTAAAATATAGTTGAACAATTTACAGGTGTTATTGCGATTTCCACAAGGTTTATATGAAGTCATTTAAATAGATACATTAAAAAAAAACTAAATTTAGGCATATATACTATTTTATTTATGTATTTATTTATCCAAAGTGACTTAAAGATTACAAAAATTTCCATGATAATCAAACCCATAACCTTGGCATTGTTAGTGTCATGCTGATTGAGCTACAGTTAAGCAATTAGAAGTAACTAAGGAAGAACAGAATAACATCATAGGGGGAAAAAAATCTCTGAAACAGACTAAACTGCACAGCAGTCAATTTACTTGAAATAGCTCAAAACAAGGGAGAAAGCAAGAAGAAACGGCAACAAACTAAACTGAAACTCTGGGCATTAATTACCAGAGATAATTAAACTATATCAGAAACAGGTGTGGAACGTAATTAGTAACCATAGCAACAAGTTGCAATCAAAAACCAAGGAACCCAAGAAACTCAGAAACATCAGGAAAGTTTCAAACATCAAACAAGAGTCTTCAAACATAAACAGACAATGACACTTAAAGATGCTGTATGTACGTTTTTGACTCTTCTAAAGCATAAAAATACCATAATATGTTTGCAGATATTTAAGAAACATGCCAAGTGAACATTCTTGTTTATCTGAAAAAACAATACTGAAGTCAGTTATTCTGCTTAGAAAATGTGGGTTACGTACCGGAACGCTGTCTTTGTTTTGGTTCTTTCAACCCACCCACTGCCAGTTTATACAATTATATTTCAGCATCCCGGATTGCCTTGTTGTAAAACAGCATATTTCATTTAGTCAGAATGGCTCTCAAAGCATGCGTCCGTGACCAAAATGTGACCTCTGGTGGACAGTAGCAGACTCCGAAATGAGACACAGATTCAGAGTTACACATGAGGTTATTAATTAGCAAATAATATAAATATTACGAACATAAACATTAGGTGAGCAGGTTACAATTTGACTGTTTGCACCAGACACAACACGATTCAAATAAAGCTATTTAGAAGCACAGAATATGCACTCACTCACGAAATGGTACGGTTTATAATTTATCTAATTAATACATATTAAACCTCTTTAACATTATTAAATATAGATGCTGAATCACTGATATGTGTTGGCTTTGAGTCTAAAGTTCAAATTCAAACGGTTTATTTTATTTTCAAGATCTGAGGTAAATCTTTCAGTAGTATGGCAATAAATGTCATGTAAAATGGCATTCAAACTCACATTGTTAGCATTTAACACTGAATACAGCACATGAGGTGTACCTGAGGTGATCATTGTCAGTTTTCTGTTGTTCAGCTGCAAGAAATAGAAGCCGTTTCTAAAATATACATTTCAGGTGTTTCAGGACAAAAATTATTTTTAATATGAAAAATATTCCTTCTATCGCGTGCCAGTGCTTTTATTTATAACATGAATAAATCAGCCTTAAATCAGCCTTTAGACACGATAGTCAGCATACTCCAGTTGGTCCTCAATCTGGCAACCTGCGCTTGCGTTTGTTTTGATCCAGGAATGCAATACCTAGCTCAACTACTGGGTGTCAAGCTTTCATACTGCACCTTTAATAAAATAAAATAAAATAATACTGAAAACCGACAAGAAAAAGTTGCATTAGAGATTCAAATCCATGTGAACATTTCTCATTAGCCACTATAAGCAATTAACTTGAAGAATAGAGTGTACTAAACAGTGATACTGTTACCAATCCTTTGTGTTTGTGATTATGTTAATAAAATGACAAGATACGAATATCAGTTTGCAGTTTCAAACAGCATAAAATACTCTCAAGTTGAAAATGACATCCCTTACATTAAAATAATAGTCAGTTATTTGATAACAAAAATTTTTAAGTTTATAAAATGTTCACTAATTTGTGATTATTAAATGAATTTGAACTGAGATGTTTCTTATAGAGGGCGACACTGTGGCTCAGTGGTTAGCACTGTCGCCTCACAGCAAGAAGGTCGCTGGTTCAAGTCCCAGCTGGGCCAGTTGGCATTTCTGTGTGGAGTTTGCACGTTTTCCCCATGTTGGCGTGGGTTTCCTCCGGGTGCTCCTGTTTCCCCCACAGTCCAAATACATGCGCTATAGGTAAATTGGATTAACTAAATTGGCCGTAGTGTGTGAGTGTGTGTGTGTGAGAGAGTGTATGGGTGTTTCCCAGTACTGGGTTGCAGCTGGAAGGGCATCTGCTGCATAAAACATATGCCGGAATAGTTGACGGTTCATTCCGCTGTGGCGACCCCTGATAAATGATAAATGGACTAAGCCAAAGGAAAATGAATGAATGAATGAATGAATGTTTCTTATAGACTGTAGTGATTTAAAGGGATAGTTCACCCATAATTTAAAATTCACTTACTATTTACTTACTCTCAAGTGGTTCAGAAATTTTAATTCTTCTATTTTAACACAAAAGAGGATATTTTGAACCTGAAATCCTTTCATTTACTTCCGGTAAAACAAACACTATGGAAGTCAATGGTAACAGGTTACCAGCTTTCTTCAAAATATCTTCTTTTGTGTTTAACAGAAGAGAAAAAAGTAAAGGGTGAGAAAATGATGACAGAATTTTCATTTTTGGGTAAGCTATCCCTTTAAAACGGTTTACAGTATTTACTTTTTCGACTCCCTCTAGCATTGCATTATGACTCTGTGTGTGTGTGCGTTGTGTGTGTGTGTGTGTGTGTGTGCGTGTGTGTGTGTGTGTGTGTGTGTGTGTGTGTTGGGGAGGGGGGTGTCATAATTAGACCTCCCGCCCCATTCCACAGCCAACATGACAATCAAGGAGAAATTTTATAATCTCCCCCAAACCTCTGCTTTTTGTCAACACTATATTTCATTACATGCATCACTTCACTTTAATAAAGCAAGATTATCTTCTCAAGGCAACACAAACACTTTCACCCGTCAGGGCTGAAGATACGCACGCGACCGAAACTACACACACACGTAAACAATCTCTCACATGCACAGTCAAATACTCAGCATTGTGAATACATTTGTACATCGGGCATGGGCTGGAAAATAAAGATTCATTTCAATTCTAGAATGGGATAATTATCAGCGCTGTTTGCTAAGGCAAGCGTCACTATTGCTATTGCTCATAGTCATGGTTAGTGATTTGAACAAATCCTTAATTCCGAGTATTAAACTCAAGAGTGCCGTGCAGCTTTTGCTCCAGATATCTAGGAATGATGCCTCAATTATGTGAATTGTTGAGAACAGGTGTGATATTACTTTTCTAAAGGAACTTGGTGGACTGTTAAATGGGTGGAAAAGAATATAAAGAACATTTTGTGCAATGGAAAATTCCCAGGGATATACTGAAGGTTCTTCATGAACCATAAATACCAAAAAAAAAATTAGATTTTTAAAATATGAAATGCAATTTGTTTTTGCATCAATATTACATATTTATATATATAAAATGGGAACTAAATTGTTCATTTATTCGGGACACAGCAGACAGCCTATGTTTGAAAAAAATTATATAGAAATGTGCAATATTTAAATTTTGCCTTGCGTTTTTAAATGGATTTTAAATGCACTTCGCATCAGGTGGGTCTTTGCCTCTGCGTCATTCTCTCATAGCAAACTAACGATAAGAGACGGTGTTAATATACAGTTGCTATGGAAGCCCTCAAGTTGACGTCAAAAGCAGCAAGCAATTGGTCAGAATTACATTGAAGATTACCAAAACAAACACATTTTTTCAGTGGATTAACTTGCACGAATTAATTATTTACCTTAAGAATAACATTGTAATAAACACTTTATATTTTGATTTCACGCAGACTTTAAAATCTTTTGAAGCAATCCGTTGATTATCCCACACATATGTACACTGTTAGCATGTTTGGAAAATTTTCACAATATGCACTGTAAAAAAAAAAAAAATTAAAATCTGTAAAATTATGGTAAAAAATCTGCAGTTTTGGTTGCCGTAATTTAACCGTTAAAAATACGGTAGGAGTGTAAATTACATTTCAAAATTTTCTGCCAAATTACCGTTTTTCTTTTTTTTTTTTGTCATACACCATTGTTTTGAAGTACTAACATCTACACAACATAGCTTTCTACCACAGTCAAAAACACAACCATAAGCATGTGTGGATGAGAAAGTCACATAATGAACCAAAGCTCATCACAAACAACTTTCGCCACAATCAAAGATACTAATATATACTAATATACTATATATGTAACCCACCGGTCCTACTGCACCCAACCCGCGCTGAGCTGGAATTAAACTGGTGATTCTTTGCATGGGAGTTGATTGCTCTAATAAGGAGGCTAAAGATCATGACCTCTAGCGTCTGTCGCTTGAGCACCTTTAGAAGTCAGAGGAGTGAGGTTTACCTGCATAGCAATTCGCTAGCTGGCCTCCGTTATACTCACCCCCCTAAACCTCACTTCCATCCCGGATGAGCCCCCACATGTAACCCACCGGTCTTACTGCACCCAACCCGTGCTGAACTGGGATTGAACCGGCGATTCTTTGCATAGGAGTCGGTTGCTCTAACAAGGAGTCTAAAGATCATGAACTCTAGTGTCTGTCGCTCGAGCACCTTTAGAAGTCACCCCTCTAAACCTCACTCCCATCCCGGACGAGCCCCCATAAAAAAACATAAAAAGTGAAGTGTCATGCAGGGAATTCTGGGAAAATGAATGTATGGTTATAGGAAACTACTCTAGGTTATACTATAGCATTTTTTGTAGCAAGTTTTTTTTTACCATTGAAATCACTTTATTTTTACAGTGCAGTTTTTAGGAGTACATCAATGCTAGCAAGCTCATCCAGATCTATCATAAATGATTTGCTCATTCAAGCCACCCTATAACATTCACTTTAGAAAAATGAAACGCTCTTCTTATGAGCAGTATGAGATAACGCTACAGTATTCTGTATAAGACTTGTTATGAAAGTCTCTGGAGTCCGCGGAACAAAGGCCTTTCCTCTTCACTCCAACGTGCCTTAATCAGTGCCTCTGGGAAATCCTCTAATATCCTCATTAATTAATTTATAAGAGAATAATTAGAACTAATATTGATGTTTCTGCTGCTGTATCCTGTCTTGACTTGGAACACAGAAAAGAAAATTGTGATTTTTTTTGCCCCACGAGTCACAGTGTCAAACGCTGTTATACGTTACACGTTCACTCTGTAATACAAGTATGCTGTAATATGTTAATTAGTCTCGATCAGGCCTCTAGAGAGGTTACTTCATCATTAATGCAAGAAAGGGCGCATCCGTTTGTTTCAAGGCGTTATCTTTGATATTTTGATAAGGATTGTGCTCGCATCCTAGCAGATCTCGGAGTCGATGCCTTTACAAAGTGCTTTATTAATGCATATCCTTCAATTACAATCTGACTAAAAGATGTTTAATGTGTCTGAGGACGCACCAGGCTTATTGATGGACCAGGGAAGGTTTTACAATGACTTATAAATCCCATATTGTCTATGGAGTATACATCTAAAATAAATACATATTGTGCACTGAGATAATAGTTTATGACAAAGAGTATGGAGGCTTTTATTCAATTCAATTCATGTTTATTTCTATTGCGTTTTTACAATGTAGATTGTGTCAAAGCAGCTTAACATAGAAGTTCTAGTAAATTGAAAATGTGTCAGTCCAGTTTACAGAGTTTAAGTTCAGTTTAGTTCAGTTCAGTGTGGTTTAATTTTCACTGCTGAAAGTCCAAACACTGAAGAGCAAATCCATCGATGCGCAGCTCCACAAGTCCCAACCGAGCAAGCCAGTGGCGACAGTGGCAAGGAACAAACTTCACCAATTGACGAAAGTGAAGGAAAAAAAACCTTGACAGAAACCAGGCTCAGTTGGGCACGACCATTTCTCCTCTGGCCATACTTCTTGTGCATGACTTCTTGTGCAAACTTCTTTTAGTAATGCATGTTCTTTATGAAAGTCATTTTCTGTCCACAAAGGAACTACTGAATACATGTTGTTTTTATTACAACTTCACACATGTATATAGTCACATGAAATAAACTCAATGCATTTAGGCCAGGGGTGCCCAAACATTTCCTTATGAAGGGCCAAAAACCAAACTTGATTGAGGGTGGTGGGTAAACACACCAAACTGTATTACGTTAAAGTTGCTATGGGTAATTTCCTTATTTATATAATAATCTGAAGAAAGAAAAAAAAAACAATAACTAGAAAACATTGCTTTATATTAACTAATGCAGTATATTTTTTTTACATTTTATAATGAACTTATTGTATTAAAAACTAAAACAATCCCATTTATAACAGAATGGAGTTCAGTGGAGCGCCTGTTTTTGCCTTTATTTGCTTGCCTATGTTTTCTGCATTGTCTTCTATCCGTCGAGTGACAGTATTTACATTTTTTTTAAAATCAGATTCATTTACAGAATATATTTAATTGAAACATTTAAATTTAGTTTGCTTTTTTTGTAGCTCAGCAATAAAACAAACAAACAAAAAGAAGGTTATGTTAAATTAGAAATGACAATCTCTGTTAAAGACATTTGCTCCAACCCTCCCCATTGCTTTCTTCTCAGATAGGATGATGGGCCAAATCAAAGGTTACCATGGGCCAACTTTGGCCGGCGGGTCCTAGTTTGGGCATCTCTGATTTAGGAAATATTCTGTTGGTGAAACTAAGCATCAGAATTGGGGAGAAAGGTGGTCTTTGTGATTTTTAACATGGTTGTTGGAGGCAACATTTTATTTAAATGTATTCCTGAGGTAAAGTTTACAAAGTATAGTTTTAATCTATGCTCATGTTTTTAATAAAGTAAAAGTAACCTACACTGTAAAAAAATCCTGGTTGCCTTTTTAATTTTTAAGCTGAATCAAATTAACTTTATGAGTCCATTGAACTTATATTATGATAAACTGACTTAAAACAGCTTGCATAACTTATAAAATTAAGTTAGAACATAATTAACTTAGTTTAATAAGTTACAATGACCTAAAAATATATGCTGTCAGGACTAATTGATCATATAATTTTTTACAGTGTAGCAAATATAAAAATGATCGAAGAGATTGCTTTTTCTTGATATTTTATCACCATCTAATACAAAGTGAAACATTCATTCATTCATTTTCCTTCGGCTTAGTCCTTTATTTATCAGAGGTCGCCACAGCGGAATGAACCGCCAACTATATGTTTTACGCAGCGGATGCCCTTCCGGCCGCAACCCAGTACTGGGAAACACCTATACACTCTCACATTCACACACACACACACACACACACACACACACACACACACACACACAC
>CAIGQV010000919.1:12304172-12324657 GCA_903798115.1 Danio jaintianensis
AACCTTATTGTAGTGTTACCTCGAGTTTTAAAGTAATTACGGGCTAAAAAAAAGTAAATTAAGATATATTTTTATTCGTATTTTATTTTATTTATGTATACAAAAAGCATATTTGTATTGTTTTGGGTGAAAAATATTACAAAATTCATGAATTTGAAAATGTAAAAGATGCTATATGTAAGTTTTTCACTCTTTTAAAGCATAAAAATACCATAATATATTTGCAGTCATTTCTGAAACATGCTAAGTGAACATACTTGTTTATCTAAAAAAAACAATGCTAACATTATTCTTTTTTAAATGTGTGTTCCATGTTGGAATGACTGTCCTTGTTTTGGTCTGCATAACTCCGCCCACTGCTATTTCGGCACCTGGGTTGCCTTGATGAAAATAAAAAACATCCTATTTTATTTTCATCTTGAAGTCTGCGTTAATGTACTCATATCAAGGCATATTAAGACTGTAGATGGAGGACTGTACACTGTAAAAAATATCCGTTAATTAGCAGGTTTCCATATTTTGTGATTGATATTTTTATATTTTCCTGTTTAGTTATGCTTTTAAATTGCATTATGGGACCTTGATCTTTCTTCCAACAACTTATAACCTTGAAAAGTTCGAAAAAGTGACCTTTATTAACATTTTTAATAGTTTTAAGTGATATAAATAGTTTTAAGTGATAACCTTACGAAAACTGAACTTCTCGTCATCTCCGCCAACCCTAAGATCCGTCACAACCTCTCTGTTCAACTGGGATCATCGACTATTGCCCCCTCCAGAACAGCCAAAAACTTGGGAGTAATAATCGATGACCAGCTAACCTTTACAGATCATATTGCCAACACTGCCAGGTCCTGCAGATTCCTTCTCTACAACATTAGGAAGATCAGACCTTTTCTCTCAGAGCATGCTGCACAAATCCTGGTACAAGCTCTGGTCCTGTCCAGGCTGGATTACTGCAATGCTTTACTCGCTGGACTCCCGGCCTGCACTATCAAACCTCTACAGATGATACAGAATGCAGCGGCAAGAGTGGTCTTCAAGGAACCGAAAAGAGCGCATGTAACACCCCTCTTTGTCAAGTTACATTGGCTCCCTATAGCCGCCCGCATCGAATTCAAAGCTCTGCTCATATCCTACAAGACCACCACAGGTTTAGCACCCGCCTACCTTCACTCACTAATACAGACATATTTACCCTCCAGATCACTGCGCTCTGCAAACGAGCGTCGTCTCATGGTGCCGTCCCAAAAGGGTAAGAAATCTCTCCCGCACTTTCTCTGAATCGGTCCCACGATGGTGGAACGATCTGCCTCCTACAACGCGTATGGCAGACTCTGTGTCCATCTTTAAAAATCGCCTTAAAACTCATCTCTTCCGTCTACACCTGACACACTAAAAAAAAAAAAAAAAATAATAATAATAAAAATAAAAAAAAACCTTGACTGCACTTAGCTCGTATATTGTGTTTTACCTACTCAAGACTAGTCCGATTTCACTTATGTATGCTTTGTTTCCTCTTGTACTGATTGCTTCTTTTGTGAACCTCAATTGTAAGTCGCTTTGGATAAAAGCGTCAGCTAAATGACTAAATGTAATGTAAATATATTGTCTGGGTTGGTGTTGTATATTACTGTAAAAAACCTTGTAATAAACTGCCAGTACATTTACTGTTATTTTACAGACTTAATTATCTATATATTTTTTCTTATATGTTATATTATTTCAAACTACTAAACTGTCAATAAAAGTCACTTTGTTAAAGTGTAGAGTTGAATTTTCAACATCAAAAGTCGACAGAGCAGAGATCAACATCCCATAATGCAATTCACAACCGCAAATAAACGGAAAACACTTGTGGAATACAAAATACGGAAACTGTTAATTAACAGATATTTTTTACAGTATAGGAGCCCTTGAAATGAGACAGATTCCTATAATGTTGTTTTTTTTTTATTCGCAAACAATACAAATATTATAAGCATAAAACATTAGCTAATGTGCTTAAATTAGCTTAGCTAAGATAATTAACTTTAAGTGCAAGGCTCAATCGTCAAGCACACTCATTCTTGTTGGTGTTATCAATCTGGCAACATGTGTGTGCGTCAGGAAGGATGAGGGGCCGGGTGAAAAAAAAAAACCCTATTCAAAATTTTGAATTAAACTGCAATACATACTCAGATGTACATACTGTGCTGCTAGGTGAAGATTGTACCTTTTCGCCTATATCTTACATACAGTTGAAGTCAGAATTATTATCCCCCTGTATATTTTTTTCCCCAATTTATTTTTAACGGAGAAGATTTTTTCAACACATTTCTAAACATAATAGTTTTAATAACTCATTTCTAATAACTGATTTCTTTTATCTTTGCCATGATGACAGCACATAATATTTGACTAGATATTTTTCAAGATACTAGTATTCAGCTTAAAGTAACATTTAAAGGCTTAACTAGGTTAATTAGGTTAATTAGGCAAGTAATTAGGCAAATCATTGTATAAGGATGGTTTGTTCTGTGGACAATCTAAAAAAATATATATTGCGTAAGGGGGCTAATAGTATTGACCTAAAAATGGTTATTAAAAAATTAAAAACTGCTTTTATTCTAGCCGAAATACAACAAATAAGACTTTCTCCAGAAGAAAAAATATTATAGGAAATACTGTGAAAAATTCTTTGCTCTGTTAAACATCATTTGAGAAATATTTGAAAAAGAAGAAAAATTCACTGGAGGGCGAATCATTTTGACTTCAACTGTACAGTGTGTGTCATTTACAGTTCCTTAAATGACTAAGAAAATGTAGAGCGGTGCATGATTATGTAACAAGCACTACTCTAAACATATTAAAATAACAAGAGTGAATTTTGATTTCATGCCAACTTTAAAACAGTTAAACCTGCGGATATCAATAAAAATTTCTTAAAGTATCTAACAGTAAATTATCATTTTGTACTGGTTATATGAAACCAACTCACAAAACCAACACTGGAGAAAACAAGCTATTGAATTTCTGACTGAAAATGCATGACAATGCGTGGCATTAAGTCCCCAGCTATTGTAGCTTTTCTTGGTCAGCCTACTTGATTAAACCGCCAGAGTATTAACCCATTTCATAAAGCTGATTCCGCATTGTATTACTCCTTTTCAGCTGTCATGATTGTAAAGCCATTAATAGTTTCAATGTACCAATGTTTGCGCTGAAAGGCTGATCTTCCCACACACCGATGCGCAACCTCTAAACCTCAGCGCTATTGTACCATCTCCTCCTATTCAGCCATACAATTATTCAAGTCATTCAATAGAATCTGAAGTGGCCTTGAAGGTGAATGACGGCAGAACTGAAGGGAGACAGACAGAGACACGCAGAGGGGGTAAGAAAAAAAAAAGAAGGAGAAATTAAAGTTTTGTAAATGTGAAAGTCGACCCTGAAAAGTTGCAGCCACATGAAAACTAGTACAGAAATCAGATGCCATATTATTCCACCTGGGCCAATTAGTGCATGCAAGACACTCGCTTTCAGTATCGTAATGTCAACAGAAATCAAATTAGACACTACATACCGGGAGGGGAAAGGGTCGGTCCGACTTTATACATCCAGCAAGAGGGAGCACGTCCTGATTAGAGGAGAAAGCGGGATCAAAGAGATTTTATTAGATGAACGCCAGATTAAACAAATCTTCTGATGAGAAAAAAAAGAGGGGCTCTTCATTTCCTGCACTTAAGTGTGCATTAAACTTTAATGGACAAACATTGCTTGATCTCTTTAACAAGTGATGAGCCTTTGATTTGAACGCTTAGAGACTTTAGCCGGTTGCGCACATGAATTCTGCGCACATCAACTCAGTGGGTAGCAGTGGCGTCTTTCCTCGTCTCCATCTGCGGGTTTTACATTTCAAATTGGTAAAAACATTACAGTCGGTCCCCATCAGCATGTAAGCAAAATATTTGCAGTCGAGCAAATAGGTTTCTAATGAACGCTACTGTATGTCTCCAGAGGACTTGTGTGTTTTGTGAGATGTTACGCTGAATTTATTAAACATATTGAAAGACAGAAAAAGTCTTCACCTCAGCAGATTCTCCTTTCTGGATATGTGCTATCACGCTCTGTGGAATTTATGGGAGTTACTTTAGTTCAAATGTTAACAGTCAGCAAAGTAAAAAAAAGAAACTAACCAATAGAAACTGAACCAATAGTACAATATAAGGTATTGTACTACGAACAAATTATCATCAGCAGGCCAAAATTCTCACTGCCTTCTTTTTCTTATTTAATCAAATGAACTTTTCTAGTCATCTCAACTATTATCAATCAAACTGACTAAAACGATATTAAGTTAAACTTTGCATTACTTAAAAAACGTAGTTGACATTTATTTGAACTTAATAAAATAAGTGCAAATAACTTTTTAATATGACATTTTGTATGACCAGCCTGAACCGTTGATACAAGGCAGGATGGATCCATGCTTTCATGTTGCAGCAGAAATCGAGACTCATCAGACCAGGCAACATTTTTCCAGTCTTCTATCGTCCAATTTTGGTGAGCCTGTGCGAATTGTGGCCTCAGTTTCCTGTTCTTAGCTGACAGGAGTGGCACCCGGTGTGGTCTTCTGCTGCTGTAACCCATCCGCCTCAGGGGTTCGACGTGTTGTGCGTTCAGAGATGTTCTTCTGCATACCTCGGTTGTAACGAGTGGTTATTTGAGTTACTGTTTCCTTTCTATCAGCTGGAACCAGTCTGGCCATTCTCCTCTGACCTCTGGCATCAACAAGGCATTTGCGCCGACAGAACCGCCGCTCACTGGATATTTTCTCTTTTTCTCTGTAAACCCTAGAGATGGTTGTGCGTGAAAATCCCAGTAGATCAGCAGTTTCTGAAATACTCAGACCAGCCCGTCTGGCACCAACAACTATGCCACGTTCAAAGTCACTTAAATCATCTTTCTTCCCCATTCAGATGCTCAGTTTGAACTGCAGCAGATCGTCTTGACCATGTCTACGTGCCTAAATGCATTGTGTTGCTGCCATGTGATTGGCTGATTAGAAATATGCATTAACAAGCTGTTGGACAGGTGTACCTAATAAAGTGGCCGGTGAGTGTACAAATGTCATATTAAAATGCTAGACATGACAGTATTTTCATGACAAATAATAATAAAGCACAATGGAAAACGTACATCATTCAGTTTCACTGACGTTAATTATTATTGCAAGAAATCCTTTTAGTTCTGTTGAACGGAAGTTTCCCAAAGTGAAAGTGCAATCATTTCAAATGCAGTAAGCAAGGAAAATATACCTTAAATAATATTAGTAGATATATGCTAATATTGTAAATTCCTTTAAGTTATGTCATTCATCCAATAGGTGGTTTCAAGTGACAGTGATAATGAGTCTGAAAATCCTTCATTCAACTGATTCGTTCAAAACGCTGATTCATTTAGCCAACAAAATTACTTTGTTAGTGGGTCAAATAATTAATTCAGTGCTTATTGATTCATACTAATTTCCAAATGTGATTGTGACTGAGTCATTGAGTCATTAATTCAACTGATTCAATAAAACAAAATAATAATAATTTATTCAAAAACAAAACTCCAAAACGATGTTGCATAGAGACGTCGCTTTCTACTTTTGGTTTATTTGGACAGTTTTCATCACAGAAGCAAAACTACAATGTGTCTGGCATAATTATTTAATTATTTTTTATGGAGCTTTTGTGGTTTAATGCAATCTGTGGGTTTCTCAAATATCAAAACTTTTATAGTGATTCTATATTGTTCGTGTCTGTCAACACGCAACTAATACTGTAATATTTATACTGTATTATAACATATATTTTCACTTAATTAAACTCCTATGATAATGTCAGGTTTATGCTTACTTCCATCCCTACTGTTTACCAACTCTTTCTGGACGATTAGAGCACAAGAAGTCAACAAACTCTCAATAACATGCTCGTGCTGGTTGCAATCAGCCATAATTTAGCCAAGCTGAACCGTTCGTTTTCAGACTCATCTGCATTGATGGAATCAGTAAATAAATCCTTGTGATTGAGTTGTTTACTGTCAATAATCGGTCCGACCCTTTCACATTTACTGATAGACTGCCATTATTGCATTGACAGGATAAGCGGAAGAGGCGTTGCTTCATCTCACAGGATGTTTTGTCTTCAGTTATCACTATAGCCTAACAATCTATTTCCAGAAGTAAAGTCTCTTAACGAAATACATTTTTACAATAACTAATAATTATTTGAAGACAGACCTGTTATAAGCTCTGAGCTTAATTGATTATTTACTTTTATTATATTATTATATATTATACTTTATTATACTATAATATATTATATAAATTTATACAGTGCTCAGCATAGAGTACACTCCATTTTGAAAATGAATATTTTTATCAATTTCTCAGTGAATATAGTCAAAGTATTTTAGTGCGTTTAAACAAAACTGATTTATTAAACAGATATATTTATTAAAACAATATTTTAGTCACCAAACATATTTAGAAATTGAAAGATAATACAATTAAATTCAAGCAAAATATTGCAAAAAAGAAATTACAAACTAAATTTTTAAATTTTTTTGCTTCTCTTGATTTTTCCTCTTTTGTAAATTTGTATTTAATATTTTTCTATAACATATACATTTGGGTGTACTAGTTTTTGGAGCGTTATCGTAAGTTATTTTGTTAGATTAGCTCCAGATTTGGCTTCAGTACTGACTAATGTAATGTATATGCATAACTATAATATTGTATAGCTTCCTATTAAAAATATGAATTTAAAAGAGAGATTTGTGAGGGGTGTACTTATATATGCTGAGCACTGTATACATATATATATCAATTATATAATTATTATCATTATTATTATTATTATTTTTTTTTTTATGAACTCATATGTTCTATTTTAAAACTGTTTGCTTGTGGAATTTGTGTAAAAAACAAAAAAAAAAAGAATAGAAAAAAACATGGTGCCATAAAGAAATTTCTACCAATCACCACCAGTAGCTGTGAGCAAATTCCACCAAAGGATATTTTTAACTCTGCCCACTGCCATAAAGCACATCATATTGCATAATTGAGCAAGTAAATTACATGCAATTGTTTAAATATATTAAGTCTTTAGATACAAACAACAGATACTTTAATACTTTTGCACTTTTGCATTGTAATCTGCAATGGTGTTAGATCACACTCTCCATGCCAGATAAATAAGGTCTAGCCCCAGACACCAGATCCTGTCAGAAATTGTCTGTTTCTCTGGGTATCCAGACAACAAGCCAGCGGAGCCGCCCAATACCCAAACCTGTTAACCAGTGCTCAACTGAATTATAATAAGTCTTCTATCAATATTGTAGTTGACTGAGAAAGCCAGAGAGGAGCAGAAGCAGGAGACGAAGTAATGATGATAAAGAAAGAGCAGAGTTTATTGAATAATCTTAGTTGCATATGATTCAATGTTCAGACTTCGTTTGACCAGGATAAATCCAACAAGTGTTATTATACCACAAGCAACAGCAATGGATTTTGTCCAGAGACAAAACAGACCTTGAAATGGAGACTTTCTCTTATCTCTTACTCATGAAAATAAGTGTCGCTTGAATCTGAAGAGTCATAAGGTTAGAACAATATGAAAAAAGGGAATAATAATAAAGCAATAATTATAGGAAAATAATAATAATAATAAAATATAAAAACAATAAAATGACAAATAATAATAAATAATAATCAAATCATTAACTAATAATCAATAAAATGATATAATGATAATTAGATAAATGACTAATATGATTAAATAAAACAATTAAATGAAGAATAAATGAATATAAACAGATGAAAATAAAACACAACACAAATGAATGGTTGCTTTCTTGAAACAACGCACACATAAGTTTGCTACAAGGATTCTCAGATCCTTATTAGATTCTTCAATGGGATTAAAGTTCTTTCCCTCATTAATTCTGTTAGATTTTTATTATCTTTTTTTTTTACATTTGTCTTTTCGTCTTGATATTCCTCTATTTCCTTGCTTTAGATCAACGTATGAATATTGTAATTCTCCTCATAGTTGCTCGGCTTGCTTCATGGCTTGTAAAACTATAACAACAATGTTTTTTTTTGTTATTTATTTAAATTCTTATGGGAAAAAAAAATGCTTTCAGATCCAGCACTGCTACATAAGTGGGCAGCACTGACACACTCCATTGCATTGACAGGATAATGTGCCAATCACAGCGTGAAGGGGTTTTTTTCCCCCGCATTTTGACAATTTCCCCACAATACCCACACAGTTAGAAGAACGGAACATAAAAATGATTTACAGCGACACACTTTATTCCAGATCACAGAAAAAATTTGTTTAATCTACCAGTTTTTAGGAGCACATTTGACTGAGAAACATTCAGTAAACCTAGTCTGCATGAGCAAGAGTTTCAGGGGCAGTGGAGGGACTTATTGAAGGCTTAATTATAATACAGACAAAAAAAAATGGGATATTAGAAGCATTATTGTATTGTAAACGAGAGTCTGTTCATTCAGAGAGAAATAATGAAGATGATATTTTGAATAGAGGCTTATCCTCCCGGTGAAAAGACTGACACGAGGAACAAGAGCATACTATAATGCCTTCATTTGTTTACATTTTGCTTTTTATACTGCTGTCCATTACTTGGTAAATTTGACTCACAAAGCTAATGCTGCTTGTTCAGAGAGAGAGAGAGAGAAAATAAGCCATAGAGATGATTCTGGTGTATCAGATTAATATTTCCTTGCTTCGAGCTATTGTATCCTCTCTGGCATTTGTCATGTACTGCCCTCTGTGCGTCTGACTGTCCTTCTCCTTTGATTTATTGACCGCTATAACCACCGGAGTGCGTGCGTATGCACTGAATGCCATGTTGCACATTATAAAGCAGATATAAAGCAGTCTGATTGGCTACTACATTTTGCATTTTATAAGTTCACTTAGATTCTATGTTTGCCTCGCCGCAACCAATTATTTAATGTCACGACATTATCTTCTAGTGTAGAATTGACACTGACGGAACATGAATTTTCTTTATGAAATAAGAAATTTGCAATGTAGTAGTCCTTTTTGTAAGCCGATAAAGCACTTAAGGCCATGCTAAATTGTGAATATACTTCGCTATTCACAATACTGCACAACCTGATCCATGTAGACCAAATCTGATTACTCTATTAAACAGTCTGGCAACTTCAATTGCTGAAGAAACTTTTAAATAAATATTTAAAAGCTGGAAATTACTCATAACGGATGACTATTCATTACTAACAAATATGATAAATAGCATATACTTTAAGTTGATTTACTGATCTTATTTACATGTTTTTAGTGTGCGTTATTTATCTGATTATTTTATTGTGGTTGAAAACTCTGTTATTTGGCTTATGTCTCTCTTCATTGTAAAAAAAATCTTCCTAAACTTTTCTAGTCATATCAACTTCATTCATTCATTCATTTTCTTTTTTGGCGTAGTCCCTTTATTAATCTGGGGTCACCACAGCGGAATGAACCGCCAACTTATCCAGCATATGTTTTACGCAGCGGATGCCCTTTCAGCTGCAACCCATCACTGGGAAACACCCATACACACTCATTCCCACACACACACATACATACACTACAGACAATTTAGCTTACCCAATTCACCTATAGCGCATGTCTTTGGACTTGTGGGGGAAACACCCGGAGAAAACCCACGCGAACACGTGAAGAACATGCAAACTCCACACAGAAATGCCACTCGAACCAGCGACCTTCTTGCTGTGAGGCGACAGTGCTACCCACTGTGCTGCCCGTCATATCAACTTAAATCAGTCAAACTGACTAAAAATGTTACGTTAGACTTTGTATAGCAAAAAAATGAGCTGAAACCTGATTAATTTAATAAATTAAGTTAAAGTCACATAAAAGCATTTGTTGTCATCACTTTTTGTCATATAATTTTTACAGTGTATCTGGTAGCCACACCCAATCAAATTCCATGTCACGAATATGGAGATTTATGCATGCTTCTGACAACTGTTATTAAGTATCATTCGCTCAGTTATGTCATTTTAAATGCAAATGTGACATTGTTTGAGATAACAAAGAGACAAAAACAAATTCATCACCTGTCTTTGTCATAACAACTTGACATTACAAAGACAACATAACTTGTCATAAATCTGTCATAAACATGATTGTCACGAGACCATTATCATTGTCATGAATTTTATAACAGCGTCATTAATATTTTTTCTTGACTACAGTGGCACAAATTCAATTTGTCAATAAAATCTCATTAAATGTTGTTAAATATTAAGGACACTGTTATAAAGTTATTGTACTTTTAATTAAATCTAAATGACATATTCAGTTTGTTCCACTGAGAAAAAAAGGTGATCAGAAAAATATTCATGACACAATTATAATGACACTCATGTTTATGACTGATTTATGACGGGTTATGTTGTCTTAATCATGACAAAGACAAAGGTTATGATGTATTTGTTTATGTCAAGTTGTCATGACAAAGACATTGCAAACAGAGGAGACAACGGCAGCATGTCCTCAACTATATATCTAGATATTATTTTGTTTAATTCTGTCTGAGTAATAAGTGTTTGCGGTGGAGAAAAATGTAGTTTTATTTGCTTTGACATCGTGGCTTCGTCTCCTCCTTTGGTAGCAGAGCTCACGTTATCACCAATGTAGCCACTAATTTTGTGGCGGCATGTGACAACGTGAGGCGCTTCATTAGATTAGAATTAATTGTCACTGACAAAAAAAGACTCTATTTTCATGGGCATAAGTTGCACGATATATAAACATTCTTGCCATTCACCTCAATGAGGGACAAGTAGTGCTTATATTTCCAGTTTGCAAACGCTACCTTTGAACTTGTTGGATTTGCCATCGTTCTGACTCCTGGTTGTTGGTGTGTGCGACTGACTGTGCGTGTGCTTGTGTGAACACCCGCACTTCTCTGCCTCTGATTGGCAAACGATGTAAATGTACTCTATCTAAGCCAATCAGCACATTCTCAGTTACATCACATTCACAGACACACCAATCATCATCACTGGTTGGTTATGTGTCCCGCCCCAGCCCTGAACACACACACACACACACACACACACACACACACACACACACACACACCACAGAGCAAGAGAGGTCCTATGGCTGAGAGAGACCCTGCTTGCATGAAAACTGCTTCAGTGTTCTCAATTATAGTAACGCGCATTTTATTGTGTTGTAATGGGGGAAACAGTAATTCATTTGATTACTCGTTACTGAAAAAAGTATCGCCATTAGTATGCCATTTATTTATAGCGCCGTTATTCCCATCACTGATGAACACCTCCTTCAAGTAAAGTGCTTCCAATAAAACCATGCCGGACCCTTCTTTGTTTTACATTTTGTTATCAAATTAATTTAAATGATTTGTCAAGATGAATTTTTCAGAAATCGAACTCAGCTCTATGTAAGTTCTGCATTATTTGATTACCTTTTCCCACTTTCTATGAGAATGATAATAAAAGCACTTACTTTAGTAACTTCCAAATACAGGTAAGGCTTTCACAGCATGTTTTTTTTTCTGTCCGCTTTTACCCATCTAATTGCCCTATCACTCAGCGCATTGTACACTTACGCTCTCTGAGCTGAAAGTCTTGTTTATGTACAGATTTAAGACTTTGACAGTTATGGCCACATAGAGATCTCAGAGGTCAAAAAGCTCAGCGGTTGGCCTTAAATTTCTGACCAGCAGGGCAAAACGATGGAGCCGGCGCAAAGAGGAGGGCCTGCCGCATAGAGATAAAGCCGAAAAAAAGCGATAAGAGCTGGTCAGAGAGCTACTGGGACATTAATGCTGCATTACATACATAGATCTGCTGTTACTGCTTTTGCTGACAGAACCGACCCTTGCGTTCGGCCTCATTCAGCATAGAGAGAGAGATTGTAAAGAGAGAAACTGCTAAGACTGTATAAACCGAACTGGACAAATTTTGTCTGTTGGGTTTCACTAGCAAAACCCGCCAAAGATCAATGAATCCATCAATTAGTGTAAGGATCTGCAAGCAGGAAAGTATGACGACAAACTTACTTCCTGATGAGGAATTGACAGATGTATTGGTGAGGCAGAGTCAACTTTAATAACAGCACAATGCTGAACTCAATAAGGTTAGCTAGGTCAAGGTGTTTATCAGTTCCCAGAGCAGTTTAAATTACTCATACAATACTGTCCATTCTGTGGAAAGATTGAGTCTGGCAGTTTTTAAAAACCTGTTAGCGTGCATCAGGGCACTTTAGTGCATTGTTTGTTTGCTTTTTGGATTTAATGCTGACAAACTATACATTATCCGAAAGGTCTTTAATATATGATCTCTATTTTACAATACAAACCTTTAATTGGTTTCAGGACTACACATCAAAACATGCAGCAATCGATAGCATTCATTGCGTGATAACAATGTGTGTGATGGCTGTCCAATCATTTTCATTTTCAGATCAATTTTCATGACAATTAAGGGTTCCGTAAACATCCATCTGACGTCTCAGTCCACAGAAATATTTGCATTATTAGGTTTCTTCAGAGAAAATAATTTTTTATGTAGGTTTTCAATATCGGAAATTACAACTGTGTAACACTCACTCACTTTCCTTCGGCTTATTCCCTGGGTCACCACAGCGGAATGAATCGCCAATTACTCTGGCAATTGTTTTTACACAGCCAATGCCCTTCCAGCTGCAAACCAACAATGGGAGTACAACCCCTAGTGCTGGGAAACCCACACTCACTCTCCCATTCACGCACTATGGCCAATTTAGTTTATCCAATTCACCTATACCACATGTTTTTGGACTGTGGGGGAAACGTGAAAAACACCCAGAGGAAACCCACACAGACACTAGGAGAACATGCAAACTCCACACAGGCCTCCCGGTCCAGCAGGGAGTCTAACTTTTTTGCTGTGAGGCAACCATGAAACCCAATACTGTTTAATTAACAGTGTTTGCATGTGTGGGACTATATCTGTCAGCCCTAGAATGGCACTTAGTTTATTACTTTGGTAAATATTTGGACATGTAGGCTGATACAGTATTCTATCCAATCTGCTTCTGACCACATCTTCAACTTACGTTGTAGTTGATTGGTTGCTGTTGCCTCAACAGCCAATGAGCTTGCTCCCCAACATTTGAATACCCAAGTGTCGTTTGCATTAGCAATCTGCAGCACACCTGTATATACGGTATGTACTGTTTTTTGCGGATGGGCTATCAGTCATTTAGGGCGGGGCTAACAGTTATTTAGGGAGGGACTATCAGTCATTTATGGCGGGGCTAACAGTTATATGGGGAGCGCATATAAGTTTTTTGGGGAGAGGCTATCAGTCCTTTAGCGCAGGCCTATCAGTTCTTTAGGGCGGGGCTATCAGTTCTTTGGGGAGGGGCTATCAGTCCTTTAGGGCATGGCTATCAGTTATTTAGGGCGTGGCTAACAGTTATTTTGGGAGTGGCTATCAGTCCTTTAAGGCGGGGCTATCAGTTCTTTAGGGCGGGGCTAACAGTTATTTGGGGAGTGGCTATCAGTTATCTGGGGAGGGGCTATCAGTCATTTAGAGCGGGACTATCAGTTATTTGGGGAGGGGCTATCAGTCCTTTAGGGTGTGGCTATCATTGCGTGTCTCATTTCTGCCTTCGCAGAAAGTTCAGGTTCGAATATAATACGATTCCATTAGTAAAATTAAGCTCCTCATTCTCATCATCATCATCAGACATCCGAAAACATTCTGCAACAGAGGATGCCAACAGTGATTCCAGACAGTAATCCTCCACAATACAGTGCACTGGCTTTCTCAATTTTTTGAGCAACACCCATATTCCGACGATTCAATCGCCACTCAAAGGACGAAATCATGCACCGTCCTGCTATTTTTTTTTCTTATTTCATTAAGTGTTTTAATTATATGTACATCACTATCAACTATCAACTTCCATTTGATGCCGACTTTATAAACAGTGTTGTGTAATTGTTCCTTTATTGTGTTTTTGCTCATTCGGGTGGCATTTTTGCTCCAAGTTCCCATTAATATGACCTCAGTCCATCCTATGAACGGCTCCTTGTTCATTTTAGCTCCTGGGACTGTGTTGACAACAGATTCAACTTTAATTGCTACGATAGTACAATCCTAGGGTGGCATGATTGTTTATTTAACAATATTATTCCATTGTAATATTCTGAAAACATCACATTGCCCTAATTTGACCTGATAAACTGACAGATATAAGAGGACTTTATCCAAAATGAAGCTTTCGTTCAGGTGTGACTCTGATCTTCCACTGCAGCCTCTTTTTTTCAATTTTTTTCTCTTTTGGTTTCATCAGCGCCTCGAGGCTAAGAATTGGAAATTTAAGAAATATTCATCTTGTTTGGGAATGCATAATAAATTCACAAGTGCAAGAAATAATAAAAAAAAATAATGCAATATTCATGTTCAATGATTTCAAACTAATTTACTGCGGACCAGATAAGTGTTGTCCCATATTATAATGCTCGATTTCTCTCGCCCAAAGGTCAAACCATAAATTACACTAAAATTAGCCCAGCGGTCTTCCATTATCTTTCCCGGCGTGAAACTTTTCTCCCCTGTAGAACTCAGGGTGACCTTCCTTCCTGATTGTTCCCCGATGACTTTTTTTTTTTTTTTTAATATATTCTTCCGCCTTCCATTTCCATCCTAATATTTCCTCACACAGTCATATGCTTCCAGATGTATTTATACTCTTTACCATCTGTTGAGCATTTGGTGGCAGTCGACGGTTCTTGGCCGGCGTTCATCCTCAGAGACGGTTAGGCGGCTGACCAGCTTTGTTTTGATATGGTAGCGTTTAGATGAATAAATTCACCATATTGCCAATCTGGATGCCTCTCGCTCTGTCTGATATTAAAAAGGATTGCAAGCATAAAGCAGGCCAAGAAAAGAGTTGCAGAAAGTAGTTTTTCACCTGCAATGATTTGGACCTTAAAGGGAATCCGAAAGGTTAACCAACTGAACACAGACAGGGAATAATTGTGAGTTGCGTCTAGCTTCAACATTAATTTCTAATAAAGGTCGAGAGACTCTCGGAGAGACTGATTAAATGGTGGTATAAGCATATAAAACTGTTTGCCCAGTTAAAACATATATTTTTTCTTTTTTTTCTCCCCTCATGTGCCTGGCAACCTTGCCCTTTTCTTATGCCATATTTTTCCTAGATGTAATTGTATTTTATTCAATACTAACAGGCAAATACTAAAATGTTAATGATACAGCAAACTCTGTATAAAAAAAAAGCTGGAGTTATAGTTGCAATGGAAATGAAGAGAGTGGGTTTATTGCACTTGCTTCTGGCCTCTACATGGTAGAATGATTATGAGGAAACTGATGGATTCTCAAAATTATATATCATTTATTTACATTTTCTATATTAGGGGACACTGGGGCTAATTGTCACATATGTTTAATAGCAAAAACATATGTGAGTCAAAAGTCAAATTACATGTTAGTTGGAAAACTCTAGAACTTTATGATAAGGCACTTTTTAAATAAAATGATAAAGTAGGTTTTTTAGGACAAGGATGTTGCTAATAAATGTCAGGTTGGAGGAACATTTTATAACTTTGAATTAGCCATTAATGATGCCTAGATGCTACAATCTAATGTATATATTCATATTTAATTATTTATATTTTTATTTTATTAATTTAGGTAGGCTAGTATAAATATGAAGGTCAAAGATTTCTCACTTTGGTGTCCAATTGAATCCAAGTTCAATTTACAAAAAAAAATAAAAATTATTAATTAAATTAAAAAGATCTATTGTCCATCATCAGGTTTAATTTGCAACAAATAAATAGATAGATAGATAAATAAATAAATAAATAAATCTATTGTCAACCATTAAGTCACATTAAAATTGATGATGGACAATTGATTTTTTGATAGATTTTTTTATAGTTATATATAAAAAATTATAGTAAAAATAATCAAATTAAAAATATATATTGTCCACCATCAGGTTTAATTTACAAAAAAAAAAGTTAAATAAATAAATAAAAATAATAAAATAAAATAAAAATCTATTGTCCACCATCAAGTTCAATTTACAAAAAAAAAAAAAAGAAAAAAAAAAAAAATATATATATATATATATTCACATATATATATTCAATATTCACATATATATATTCAATATTCACATTGAAATTGATGATGGACAATAGATTTTTTTAAATAGATTTTTTATAGTAATATATATTTTAAAAAATCTAATAAAATTAAAATAATAAAATTAAAAAATATTTATTGTCCACCATCAGGTTCAATTTACAAAAAATAATAATTTAATTAAATTAATATTCACATATATATTCAATATTCACATTGAAATTGAGGATGAACAATTTAAATTTTTTATTGATTTTTATGGTAACATACAGTGCATCCAGAAAGTATTCATAGCGTTCACTTTTTCCACATTTTTTTGTGTTACAGCCTTATTCCAAAATGGATTAAATTAATTTATTTCCTCAAAATTCTACACACAATACCCCATAATGACAATGTGACAAAAGATTTGAATTTGTTGCAAATTTATTACAAACAAAAAACCTGAAAAATCACATGTACATAAGTATTCCCTTAGTCAGGGAGGTGATCAATAACCCGATGGTCCCTCTGTCTGAGCTCCAGCGTTCTTCTGTGGAGAGAGGAGAACCTTACAGAAGGACAACCATCTGTGCAGCAATCCACCAATCAGGCCTGTATGGTAGAGTGGCCAGACGGAAGTCACTCCTTAGTAAAGGGCACATAGCAGCCCGCCTGGAATTTGCCAAAAGGTATCTGAAACAAAGTTCTCTGGTCTGATGAGACTAAAATTGAACTCTTTGGAGTGAATGCCAGGCGTTATGTTTGGAGAAAACCAGGTACCGCTCATCACCAGGCTAATACCATCCCTACAGTGAAGCATGGTGGTGGCAGCATCATGCTGTGGGGATGTTTTTCAGCAGCAGGAACTGGAAGAGTAGTCAGGAAAAAGGGAAAGATGAATGCAGCAATGTACAGCAATGTACATCTTGAATGAAAACCTGCTTCAGAGTGCTCTTGACCTCAGACTGGACCGACGGCTCATCTTCCAGCAGGACAATGACCCAAATCACACCGCCAAAATATCAATGGAGTGGCTTCACAACAACTCGGTGAATGTCCTTGAGTGGCCCAGCCAGAGCCCACACCTAAATCCTATTGAACATCCCTGGAGAGATCTGAAAATGGCTGTACATCATCGCTTCCCATCCAACCTGATAAAGCTTGAGAGGTACTGCAAAGAGGAATGGGCAAAAATTCCCAAAGACAGGTGTGCCAAGCTTGTGGCATCATATTCAAAAAGGCTTGAGGCTGTAATCAACAAAGTATTGAGCAAAGGCTGTGAATACTTATGTACATGTGATTTTTCAGGTTTTTTATTTGTAATAAATTTGCGACAATTTAAAAAAATATTTTTCCACATTGTCATTATGGGGTATTGTGTGTAGAATTTTGAGGAAATAAATGAATTTAATCCATTTTGGAATAAGGCTGTAACATAAAAAAATGTGGAAAAAGTGAAGCGCTATGAATACTTTCCAGATGCACTGTATATATAAAAATTATTTAAAAATGTTTACCTGTGAATATAAAACACTGGACATAAAAAGTGAAATTAAAAATAAAAATTGAATAAATGTAATGCTTAGGATACTTAAAATTCTTGTCAATATTTTAAAGTGAATCATTTTGAATAACCTACAGGATGACTTTTCATCCCAGATCTACCTTCAAACTTGTTCCTTGTTCCATCTTAACACTGCGGCGCTGGTTTTATGATAGCAGCAGGCCGTTAAAGTGATGTGTACTGAATTTCATTAAGTTAAGTTTTCTATCAAGAGGCATATCCTTATGTGTAGCGCCCATCTGTCTGCAGGTCCAGACATGCTGAACGCTACACTTACAGCAGCCCACCTGAGAGCCCTGTTCAGTGACTCAACCAATAACAGCACTTCAGTCCAGACCCGGCAATTAAAAGACAGATCCCAGACCCCTGCCAAAGGGAGATTAGTGGGAGCTTTCCAGAGCTAGAACACTATCTTTGTAAATGAATACACGTACAACCACAATTACTTACCCTTCCAAACTGACTTTATAGCTAGATAAAGCTAATTAGTGGTTGTTTGCTGAGGTAAGCATCATGTGTTCTGTGAAGCAGTTGTAAGAAACTTTAACCTTAAAAGAGCTCTATGCTAGTTTTAAGGATGCTAATTTTGCTTTTCAGAGTAGGTTTACGTTTCCAAGGTTTACATCATCTCATTTGGAGTTTCATGATTCACCCGAAGATCAAGATTCTCTAAACCCTGAAAAAAAAAACAATTCATTGGATTTACTACTTTTTTTAAGGTAAGTGGTTGCAAACAATTGAAATGGGCTGAATTTAAACAAACAACTTAAATTTAATAATAGTCAACTTAATTTGTGTTTAAATTCAGCCCATATAAATTATTTGCAACCACTTACCTTAAAAAAATGTAGTAAATCCAATGAATCATTTTTTTTTTTCAGTGTGCTTTTCCAAGAGCCTACTCTGCTCTGATTGGTTGTTTTTGATGGCTGTTTTTTGTGATTGGTTTAAACCAAACACCAGTGGTGTAAAGAGTACTGAAAAATCATACTTAAGTAAAAGTACCATTACTTGCTTAAAAATGTAGTGCAAGTAGAGTAAAAGTATCTATTGTAAATATTACTCAAAGTATGAGTAAAAATAGCCCTTTCGAAAGTACTCAAGAGTAGTGAGTATTACGCTGTGAAAAGCTGATGCATTTACATGTAATTTGTGGATGTGTGTAAACGTAACATTCTGTAGTGCATTTAGTTATTGCCCAGCAGGCACATGACGTCATAAGACGTTAATATTAGGTTAGATTTAGGTCGTGACGTCAGCTGACCAAAATTCAAGTCTAGCCAGCATCTAAGGATAACGTTATTTTGATCACCAATAACAACATCAAATGACGTTGATATTTGGTTGATTTTAGGTTGTGTTGGAAAGTGACCAAAATCCAATGTCCAGCCAACATCTTAAATCATATTGACATCAAAAACTGACGTTTATTCATCAGCTATGGCAGCCAAAATCCAACATCTGATAGACATCATAGTGGTAACGTCCACACAATGTCAAGCTCTAACATCATTAAACGTTGATATTTGGTTGATTTTAGGTTGGACACTGACATCGGCCTGACGTTGAGTTCTGATGTCAACCCGATTGGTGTCCCAACTCGATGTCTTGAGGTGGTTCATTATGATGCGATTTACCTTCTGTGTGTGATTTAATTGGACAGGAATCACAGGACTGATTTTTCTAATCCCCATAGACAAGAAAAAATCAAGTAGTGACTGCAGGTTGAAGGAAAGTAGTGGAGTAAAAGTACCGATACAGCACAAAAAATGTACTCAAGGGAAAGTAAAAGTACACACTACTTAGTAAATTACAATTCCTGAGAAAAACTACTCAATTACAGTAGTTTGAGTATTTGTAATTAGTTACTTTACACCACTGCCAAACACTCATTAACATATCTAAATTTCAGATCCAGAGACGTCCTTAATCCTTAGCAATTGTACACACTGCAGAACAATACAATGATGGCATCAATTTTACCATATTAATTTGAATTTTAGTCCAGTTATAGTAAAATTTTGTGGTTAATTAAAGCCTAATGTGCCAGTTGCATTCGGTATATCAGTGTAATTCCTTTAAATCAGCATTAATAAGTGTCCAACATGGCCAGAAATTAATGAGAGATGCAAAAAGTGTTACCAGATTGAACAAAAATAGCCTAATAAAATTCAAGATAATGTTTGCGCAATTGTAGTAATAGTGTGTTTAGTAAGTATAATTATAATAATATTATATTATAATTTATTATAGTAAGTGTCTATGGGATATTCATAAACCTACATGAATACATGAGTTTGTTACAAATCAGCTGTATTTTCTTCTAGCAAATGATGAATTTGGTTCAAAAAGAAGGATGAATTTGAATTGACTAATTAATTAAGCCATCAAGCAACTACCTAACCAAACGCCCTAGTAGCAACTCTTTGGCAATCCATTAAAAACAGTCTGTTTATTTTGTTTTGTTTTGTTTTGTTTTGTTTTATTTAAATTTTTTTAATTTTTTAATTTTTTATTTATTTATTTATTTGTTTTGCTTTATTTTATTTTGTTTTGTTTTATTTATTTATTTATTTATTTTATTATTATTTCTTATTTAATTTCTTATTTAATTTAATTTAATATAATATAATTTTATTGTATTTTATTTTATTATTTAATTTCTTCATTCATTCATTCATTTTCTTTTCGGCTTAGTCCCTTTATTAATC
>CAIGQV010000919.1:12325057-12339323 GCA_903798115.1 Danio jaintianensis
AAATAAAATAATAAAAAATGAAAGATGACACCCCAACGCTATCTCACAGCAATTTTTATTATTGCTACTATTAATATTAATATCCATATTCATATTAATATTATTGATATTTGTATTATTATTATTTATTTTTTAATTATTATTATTATTATTATTATTATTGCTACTATTCATATTCATATTATTATTCATATTATTATTATTATTTGTATTATTATTATTTTTATTTTTTTATATTATTATTATTATTATTATTATTACTAATATTTATTATTATAATTAATATTTATTTTCAAATTATTATTAGTAGTATTATTATTGCTATTATTGTTATTATTTGTATTATTATTATTTATTTTTATTATTATTATTGCCACTATTAATATTCATATTTATATTATTGTTACTGCTATTATTTATTATTATTATTATTATTATTATCATCATCATCATCATCATCATTATTATTATAATTATTATTATTATTGCTGTTATTATTATTATTATTATTATTATTATTATATTTTTATTATTATACCTTTTAACAGTTTATGCTCTGCAAACTTTTAATACCTTTCTTGTTATTATTTTATATTTGGTAGCAGTATTATCAGTATAGTTTTCAAAACAAACAAAATCAAATCGATTCACTTATAAATCTAATGGGTCAAAATAACAACAAAAATATATATATATTCAAATATTGTTGTTCTGAACACAACAGCAATGTTCACAACTCAACATAATCAAGATAATTCATTTTGTTCACAACATATAATAGCATTTGTTATTTTCACCATTTGCCATTTTTCTTTCTTTCTAAAATAAAAAAAAGCATTGAGTGTACTAATACCTTTTTTAACATGTGCAAGACTTGTAATCGACTAACTCCACGAGGAACGCAGTTAATTAACCTCTTCAGAACATGCACTCCATCCACCCACTTGCTAAACACACCCACAGCCCCAACGCCTGACGAATGACATCTATGTCGAACCACCTCCAGCTACAACTGCGTATTTATGCTAAACAGACCTCCATCAGGTGTGATGCTGCCTGCTTGCTTCCTACCTAATGAATGCTCCCATTACCTCCTCCAATTCCTTCCTTCCACATTCAGTGTCTTATAAAAAGGACTGTCAGCGATGAACATGCAAGAAAAAGCATTGCTACACGAGATGGCAAGTAAAAAGCTTTTTAGTGCGGTGGTCTGGCTGTGCTGCGACGGACCACCGCAGCATGCTGTAAGCTGTCGCCGTCGGATGCTGAAACTTCAAAACATCTTTATTTGTGCTGTAGGGGCTTTGGGGGAGTCACAGACGAATTCATGTCAAGTGTTTTGTCTTTGGATTTCTCTATAAGTTATCCTGAACTGTAGTGCTGCTTCAGTCATTGCACTGTTACAATCTACTAAACTCCTCTTAAAGGAACGGTACATGAGATGAGTACAAACTGCACTCATCTCATATACTGCATATTCCTGTACATACACTTGTCAATTTGTATATTTGCATTCACTACAACTTTCATTTTTTAAATATATTTATTATCTGTTCTTTGTCCTGTCTCTGTAATTCTGTTGCACTGTAGAAGCTCTGTCACGAAAACAAATTCCTCGTATGTGTGAACATACCTGGCAATAAAGCTCTTTGTGATTCTGATTCTGATTCTGATGTATTTCATGGTTTTACAGCTATTCAAAAACTCAGACACCATCCACTGAAATTACAAAGCTGAAAAGGGCCTGAATATTACATCATGTTTAATAATTTGGCAGAAGCTTTAATTCAGAGCAATTTACAAATGTGGGCAATAGAATTAATCACAATAACACAATTAAATAGGGAGTGCTACTGTCAGATTAAGATATTATTATTATTATTATTATTATTATTATTATTATTATAGCTATTATTATTATAGCTATTATTATTATAGCTATTATTATTATTATAGCTGTTATTATTATTATTATTATTATTATTATTATAATTTTTGTATTTCTGTATGTACCCGTTTGCTCCTGTGATTGACTATTGCCTGACTGACTACTCTTGTAAATAAAGATGCTGCTTTTGGATCCTCAACTCCATTGCCAGAACCGTATTTGTTACACTACTAAACTTCTCTTAAAGGAACAGTGCATTTGAAAGGAAAAGTCTGCAATCATACACTCTCAGAAATAAAGGTACGCGAGCTGTCACTGGGGTGGTACCTTTTCAAAAGGTACACATTTGTACTTAAAGGGTCCATATTGGTACCTCAAAAGTATATATTAGTACCAATTTCTTTTAAGAGGAACACTTTTGTACTTTTTAGGTACTAGTATGTACCCTTGAGGTATTAATATGGACCTTTTAGGTACAAATTTGTACCTTTTGAAAAGGTACCACCCCAGTGACAGCTCGCGTACCATTATTTCTGAGAGTGTATCATATGCTGCATATGTATTTTATGATTTTACAGCTGTTTTGTATTTCGCATATATGTAAAATTCTATCTAATATGCATTGGTTACCTTTTGATATTATTATCATATATAAGAAAAACAAAACAACTGTTTAACTGCACTTAAAAGAAAATAAAACTTCTTTTACGAAAAAATTTAAATGTATGTTACCAATCTGATTGCTTAAGTTAGGGGTATACATTTTTGTCGTTATTTTATAAATAAATAGGTCACTGTTTATTTTAAGGTGTCCTTGTTGCCGTGTAAATATTCATTTACTGAGTAATAATGATTTTACTGAAACTTACTGTAAATCAATTACAGCAAAAATACTGTATTTACATTTACAGCACCATTTTTCTTGCGGTATATGTATTTATAGTATTGCACATCGTCTTTACTGTAAAATATACAGTAATTTTCACAATGCAACTTTGAAATACAGTAACACACTGCATAACTGTCCTACAGTAAAATTCAAGTCAAATTACAGTTCCGTTTGCCAGTAACTTACTGTAAATCTATTACAGCAAAAGTGCTGTATTTGCATTTACAGCACCATTATCTTGCTGTATATGCATTTACAGTATTGCACATCATCTTTACTGTAAAATATACAGTAATTTTCACAATACAACTTTGAAATACAGTAACACACTGCATAACTGTCCTACAGTAGAATTCAGTTCATGTTACAGTAAATATTAATATTGTATTTACAGTTACAGCAGCATTTATCTTGCTGTATATGTATCTACAGTATTGTATATCATCTTTACTGTAAAATATACAGTCATTTTTGCAATGCAACTTTAAAATACAGTAACATACTGCATAACTGTCCTACAGTAAAATTCGGTTCATATAACAGTTCAATTCGCCAGTAACTTACTGTAAATCAGTTACAGCAAAATAATGCTGTACTTGTATTTACAGCACCGTTTATCTTGCTGTATTGTATATCTTTACTTTAAAACATAGTCATTTTCACAATGCAACTTCAAAATACAGTAACACACTGCATAACTGTCATACAGTTCAAATTTAGTTCATATTACAGTTAAATACTGTGTAGTTTACAAAAATCGTTGGAGTGAACCAGCTCGGATGTGTCATAAGAATGCTCTCTGAGACAACTAATACATCATGTCGTGCCCCTACATTATGTCTCCATTAAAATCAGCCTAATTCAATCTCCAAGTCATAAGGAGATGTACTCATTTCTCTACATGTGGTCCTTTTAGGGACCGGCAGGTACGGCAAGAGCTCCAAATGAGATCCCCAGCCACACACTAGTTACCAATTGTACAAAACTGATTTCATTACTCTGTGAGTTGATTGCAGATAACCCTGTTAAGGATGATAATGGTGCCATGAAAATTCCATCATTGAAATAAAGCACAAGAGAGATGGAGAGAGAGAGAGAGGGAAGGGAATGGAAAGCAGTGACCATAAGAAGTAAACAAGCGAACACTTGTAGATTCAAAGAGTTGCGCTGCTGTCAGACGGACTGAGGTAATGCCCAAAGACACGGCAGACAGAAAATTAAGCAAATATAAAGAGACAGATGGAGACACAAATGAAGTCAAACATGAGTCACACAATGTCAAAACAAACATAATGGGAGAGACAGAAAAATAGAATAGTGCATGGTCAAATGTTGTTACTGGTGAAAATATAAGGTTTTTTTTTCTGTTATGAATTTTATTGAGGTCTGGTGAAGCTGCTTGTTGTGTGTGTGTGTGTGTGTGTGTGTGTGCGTGCGTGCGTGCGTGCGTGCGTGCGTGTGTGTTTATTCTAGTTTTCAAGCTTTATTGTACGCATATGAATAATATCAGTTTAAGTATTGTTAAATCGTTTATTATTGTACATGAATGGCAGGTTTTCTTCATATAAGAGGGTAATGAGTACATTGAATCAATATTAAACATACATTTTTGTACTTAAAATCTGAACATGTTTAATACATTTCACTAAAACGGGGGCCAAAGAATAAAACTCGACTGTAGCTAACACTTTACAGTAAGGGCTGATCTGCATTAACATTAATTAACATTAGTTATCATTATTTAGCAAAAACTAATAATAAACAAGTTTTTGTCAGATTCTTTTTTTTTTTTTACATTATCACATTTTAAAAACATACAAATAATTGTTCATTTTAATATTAACATAATAGTGTTTGTTAAATACATTATTGATATGAATATGAAGTAATAATACTTACAGTATATATACATTTATTAATCTCAATGTTAATTTGAACAATTATGTCGTTAGACAATATTATGGAACCATAGTATCAAAGAAAATATTTTCGGAAAACATTATTTGCTTGATTTGTCAAACTGAGTGAAATATCGAATAGATTTAAATGTGTGGAATTAATAAGTGACTGTATCAATAATTTATACTGCTTTTTATTCTTTGAAAAAAATTATAAAAGATGCCAGAGAACAAATATCAAAAATGCTAATTTTTGATCACACAATCTTGAGGGTAAAAAAGTCAGAATTGTGACATGCAAACTAATAATTAAGTAAAATTGTTATTAAAAAGTCAGAATTGTGAGATAAAAAGGTTTTACCTTATTTTATTGCATTTTTTGATATTATTATTATTATTATTATTATTATTAGTGGGGTTTGTCTTTAGTTTTTATTCATTCATTCATTCATTCATTTTCCTTCGGCTAAGTCCCTTTATTAATCTGGGGTCGCCACAGCGGAATAAACCGCCAACTTATACAGCATATGTTTTACACAGCGGATGCCCTTCCAGCCGCAACCCAGCACTGGGAAACACCCATACACTCTCACATTCATTACGGCCAATTTAGTTTATTCAATTCACCTATAGCGCATGTCTTTGGACTGTGGGGGAAACCGAAACACCCAGAGGAAACCCACACGAACAAGGGGAGAACATGCAAACTCCACACAGAAACGCCAACTGACCCAGCCGGGGCTCGAACCAGCGACCTTCTTGCTGTGAGGCGACAGTGCTGAACACTAAGCCACCGTGCCGCCCCAGTTTATATTTTCAACCCTGGCTCATTCTGAAAACGTACCTCTATATACATTTCAGGAGACACCAAATACGTCCCAGGTTTTTTGCAGTTTTTGTTGTCGTGAATCCATCAGAGGCCGCTGTGTACAGATTTCAAATTTCTCTCGCGAGTGCCATTCGTGCCAGGTCACTGTTGACCAACTAAATGACCGACTGACTGACCGATAGACTGACCCACCCTCCTCCTTCCCTAAACCCAACCGACAATTTTAAAAAGCAATCCAGAAAAAGAAAAGCAACTTGCCTGATTTTTACCACGTTTTCAGATTTTACCACATTCTCACACTGTTATTTACTTGTTTATTTTATTTTTTGGATTCTGTTTTTGTCTTAACCGCTTTCTGGTACTGTCGTCGTGGTCAACTCCTCTCTGCGTCTCCAGTCCGCCGATGTACATGGCGAGCTAACTGGACAAACTGGTAACATCGGGAAAGCCATCCACACGGAGGTAAGCGGTCAGCCGGTAAGTGCGAAAAGGAACGGTGTCATACCGCCCCGTAGCGTTCGTTTAAAAAATGAAATGGAGCCATACGTACTTCTGGCTACATAATTCGCGATCTCCAGAAACGTACTGTATAGGGCTATGTTTTCAGAATCAGCCTATGTTGTTTATTTTTATTATAATTATTTATTGGCGTAAACCATGTAAACCTCCATAGGAAATCCAACATTTTTGGGGGGTAAAAAGTCATATAAAATTCTCTACATTGTAGTGTATTTTAAAACAGATTTGGAATGACTTAAAGAAGGAAAAAAAAAATATATATATAGCATTTATATTAAGTTTATATATAGTAGCATTTATATTATCTGAACAGCCACTTTAAATGATTTGTAAGTATAACACTGCTGGCTAAGAGTGCAAAGCTGTTGGGCTTCAATTGCACAGCAAATGAATATGCATTCAGTACAAAGCAAACTTGACCACGTACATAAGTCTAATTTCTAAAAGAACAAGAAAAAAAGCACTTTCGTATCAAGCAGCGGCTTGCACAGAAAAAGCCAGAAGGCCATGGGAGACTGTCACAAATTGCAAGTGAAATCATACCGGGCTCAAATAAAAAATGTTCCAAGTTAATTGAATGTAGCAGCGGGTATCAATACTTTCACAGATTACTAATGAAGTCTTACAGGAAAACTACAGGGGAAAAGACGGAGTGAGCGAGTGAGGAGTAGTGACTGATTATATCTTGCTCTTTTTCTTTTCTCGGAGTCTCCCTGTATCTTATGTATTTGTATTATAACTGAATCACAGACGAGAGACAAAGACGAGCTATATGTGTTATTCCATCTTCTACTGTCCTTACGAAATGCATGTATAAAGAAATCCAATGTAATCCATCTTCTGTGAGATGTTTTGCTGCCATTCGGATTTGACTGAATCAAATCAAGTTCTGCTCGGTTTCAGACCAAAAGCCACAGGCGTCCTCCCTGTTTCTTTACATTTTTAGTCTTTGTCCATTGTTCACAAAGTCATTTAGCAAGAAAACTGCGCGTTCGGGAATGTTTTTTTTGTCTTGTACACATTCAGTTTTATTCATGGGCCATGTTAGGTAAAGAACGAACCCTGATTTATGTGTAATCATAGCTAATAAAATTGTAAGGTAATTTTTGAACAGGAAAATTAGGTAACACTTTAGTTTAAGTAGCAATTCTCACTATTAACTATTGGCTTATTACCTATTAGTAAGATATTGGCTGTTTATTGGTACTTATAAAGCACATATTCTGCATGTTCATATTTTACATCTTTAACCAACTAACTAAACCCAACTGCTACCTTAATAAATATTAATAAGCAGCAAGGACATTTAGTCTTTAAAACGAACGCTACGGGGCGGTATGACGCCGTTCCTTTTCGCGCTTACCAGCTGACCGCTTACCTCCGTATGGATCGCTTTCCCGCTGTTTGACCAGTAGCTCGCCATGTACATCAGCGGACTTGAGACGCAGAGTGGAGTTGACCACGACAACGGGGTTCGAGTCCGGCGAAGATCGGTTCCAGAAGGCAGGTAAGACAAAAACAGAAGCTAAAAAGTAAAATAAACAAGTAAATAACAAGGTGAGGATGTGATAAAACTTGAAAGCGTGGTAAAAAATCAGGCGAGGGCTTTTATTTTTCTGGATAGCTTTTTAAAACTGTCGGTTGGGTTTAGGGAAGGGGGTGGGCGGGTCAATCAGTGCTTTTGAAAACACTATTGGTTGGGTTTAGCGAAGGAGGAGGGTGGGTCAGTCGTTCAGTCAGTCAGCCAGTCGACAGCGGCCTCTGGTGGATTTACGCGAGAACAGCAGGTGTGAATGGCACTCGTGAGAGAAATTTAAGATCTCAAAAAGCGTACACAGCGGCCTCTGGCGAAAACAACAACTGCACAAAAACGTACCTCCTGGGACATATTTGGTGCTCTCCAGAAATCTATATAGCGTATACGTGTGTATATACGTTTTCAGAATGAGCCTGGTTTGAATTTATTTTATCATACTGTAAATGTAATTTCTTGTGCATCAGCAAAAGTGTTTTGTGTGTCTATTTAAATGCAAATGAGCAGCTTCTCCCCTCCTCCTTTCCAGGAGAGGGTGTGGCCTTTACATCACGTGCCTCAGACACTCTTTAAACAAAAACAACAACGCAATATCGTCATTCGTTTTGAAGCTTTGTCAGATTAAACTCCTCATATGCAGCTTTCTAATCATATGATTAGATAGATATGTGAAAAGGGTCCATTAAATCAAGTTCTCTTTCACATCAACTGTCGAGTACACATGAGGTTATGTTAAAAGCTCTCAAAAAACCAAGTTCACATAATGTCAGGGCTGTTAAGGAGGAAATCACATATCAGTATTTTAGAACTCTGAAACAGCATTTATTTGGATATGTTAACAACACACTGCTTATGCAATGGATCTTTGGATTGGATTTTTTTTATATTCAGTATATTCATATGTGCATATAACATGTACAGTTGAAGTCAGAATTATCAGCCCTCTTGAATTATTAGCCCCCTGTATATTATTTCCCCCAACTTCTGTTTAAGTTTTTTTTTTAAACACATTTCTACTCTAACATAATAGTTTTAATAACTCATTTCTAATAACTGATTTCTTTTATCTTTGCCATGATGACAGTACATAATATTTGACTAGATATTTTACAAGATACTAGTATTCAGTTTAAAGTGACACTTAAGGGCTTAACTAGGTTAATTAGGTAAGTTAGGGTAATTAGGCAAGTCATTCTATAATGATGGTTTGTTCTGTAGACAATCGAAAACAAATCTTGCTTAAGAGGGCTAATAATATTGGCCTTAAAATGTTTTTTTAATAATTATAAACTGCTTTTATTTTAGCCGAAATAAAACAAATGAGACTTTATCCAGAAGAAAAAATATTATAGGAAATACTGTGAAAAATTCCTTGCTCTGTTAAACATCATTTGGGAAATATTTGAAAAAGAAAAAAAAATCATATAGGGCTAATAATTTTGACTTTAACTGTATGTTCCTGGAAGAAAGCTCAGACATACAATCGAGATGTTTGAGTTCAGTGCTTAATGACATAGAGAATAACATCCTTTGGACTGACTTTGTGCTTTATAGCTTTGCAGATCTTCTTCATACTCAAACAGTAATATTACACACTAAAGAAGGCTGAAAGTATAAATAACATAATAGGATTCCTTTAAGGCTGGAGAATGGAAACACAGTGAAATGATCAGCACTAAGATGTGGTGCTGATTCTCTTTTTGTTCACGCACATATCTGTCTGTTTCTAATAATTCCCACTGTTATTCTGAGCTGCTTGTGTACGTGCTTGAGGATATTGTTGCCCATGGAGACACTCAAAGGTGCACAGAGGGCTTGCCCTCAAACTGAGATGCTAACCAGCAAGCCAGTGCTGAAAAACACCGCTCACCTTGAGGAGCAGTCCTTTGGCTGATAAGAAAAGGCGCTTTATGGAGCTCTTAAAAATTGCATTTTTTGCCAAGTGTGTTTTGATAAGTTGGCCAGCAACATAAATTAGAGAAGCGTGTCTCAAATGGCAGACTCTGTGTTTTTGCTGAAATAATACTGCATATACTGCAGGTAGACAGCAGTCTGCTACGGTAAATATATACACATCACATCATATAGTGGTAGTGACATATGTGTGTGTGTGTGTGCATGCATATCCATGTGTAATCATGACAAATATAGCAGTTTTGCAAAAAAATTCTTAGCAAGCTGTTCATTCATTCATTCATTTTCATTCGGCTTAGTCTCTTTTTCAGAGGTTGCCACAGCAGAATGAACCACCAACTATTCTGGCATATGTTTTATACAGCAGATGCCCTTCCAGCCACAACAAAGTACTGGGAACACCCATACACACACACACACACACACACACACACACACACACACACACACACACACACACACTCACGGCCTATTTTAGTTTATAATAATAATAATAATAATTCCTTACATTTATATAGCGCTTTTCTTGATACTCAAAGTGCTTTACACATCAGGGGGAATCTCCTCATCCACCACCAGTGTGCAGCATCCACCTGGATGACGCGACGGCAGCCATATTGCGCCAGACCGCACACCACACACCAGCTGATTGGTGGAGAGGAGACGAGTGATGAAGCCAATTATGATATGGGGATGGTTAGGTTGGGAGGCCATGATGGACAGAGGCCAGTGGGCAAATTTGGCCAGGATCCCGGAGATGAACCCCTACTCTTTTTCGAAGGACCTACTGGGATTTTTAATGACAACAGAGAGTCAGGACCTTGGTTTAATGTCTCATCCGAAAGACGGCGCTCACTGAGCAGTATAACCTATAGCGCATGTGTTTGGACTGTGGGGGAAACCGGAGCACCCGGAGGAAACCCACGCCAACACGGGGAGAACATGCAAACTCCACACAGAAATGCCAACTGGCCCAGTCGGGACTCGAACCAGCGACCTTCTTGCTGTGAGGCGACAGTGCCAACCGTGCCACCCCTTAGCAAGCTGTAATTTATCCAAATAATGCAGAACAATTTTAATTGCATAACAGAATGCTATTAAGCAAAATGCTAATCTGATATGATGTGGGAGGAGCACTCAGGCTTTTGATCCAAGTGGGAAAAATAACGAGGAAAAATACTTCCAGAATCATTGCCACTTTATGTATAAATTATTTTGGAGTTTTACTTTTTTTTTTTTTTTTTTACAGTGCAGTCTGTGTGCAGCACTCAGATTAAGTTTAGGTTTTAACAAAGCTCCTCCTTTAAATTATTTAAAAATATTAATTGCAATCAGCCAATCACCTCAAGCGTTTCTCAGCAATGCAATGCATCTCACCATAATCACCAGTTTCAGCTTCCAAACGCTGCTAAAGCAATATAAATGAACACAATCAATATATAATGGTGTGAGTTTTATATCAGTTTAAGCTCAAGTCAAATTTGGACTTTTTGGGAAGATCAAGCAGATCAATTTGAAACCAAAAACTGAGCAAAACATTTCACAGTGACGAGTTTTTACACAGCCTGCAGCATCACACCCTGAAACCTTGGCTTCTATCTTTGCATTTGCCTTTGGAAATAAAAGGGGGGGAAAACTGGACACATTTGAAGGAGATCTAAAGCCATGATTTCTTTTAGAATAAATCTCTGCAGGAGACTTTATAGAGTGAGTGGCGTGACAGGGCAATGCCTGTTATTTTAACAAAATCAGATACAATTCTACATATTGATTGATGCCTGAGTTTAAATGTTGCTATTTTAAAAACTAATAGCAGATTAAAGTTGTGTGAGACATCTTAAGAGTCAGCATTCAATTCGAGCAAGTGGCACGCAATAAAATGCACTTGCTGGAGTGTATCTGCATGCGTGTGTGTGTGCTCATATTTATTCCCAAAATGAAGCAAAAACTGGGTTTGAAGCTAGATCACTTAGTACACAATAAGCAAAAATGTGTCATCGTCTGCCCAGATACTAACATCAGGTAATTACAGCATCCACAATATCACGCTGATAATAAAGCTTTGAAGAGAATATACAGTTTGTATAGTATAAACATCATTACGTTCCTATAAAGGTAGCTGCACGTGCGTATATGTGTGTGCATGTGTATCTGTGTGTTAGTGTGGATGTGGGTGAAGCCTTGGCTTCTTTCTTTACATTAGCCTTTTATTCAAATATTTCAAATTGTGATATACTGTAGATTAAAAAATAATAAATATATTTATATATATAATAAAATCAGTGCATTTGAGGCAGATCTGAAGCGATGATCTCTTTTAGAATAAATCTTCAGGAGACGACTGTAACTTTATAGATTTAATAGTGAGTGACAGGGCAATGCCTGTGATTAAAGAAAATCAAATCATATTCTACATAAATATTCAAATATTTCAAATTGTGATATACTATAGATGTTTTAAAAAAAAACATGCATACATCCATACTAAATACAGGGTTCATACGGTCATGGAAAACCTGAAAAAGTCATGGAATTTTGACATGGCATTTTCCAGGCCTGGAAAAGTTTTGGAAAATCAGAAAAAGCCACAAAGTTTTGGAAAAGTCATGGAAAACAGATATCTGTATTCTTGAATATAAGTTAGTTGTCTTTACTACTTTTCTGTCCTTGGCCAATCACATACTCTCACATTATTAGTGCGGTGTAAGCATTATCTGAATCAATTTTACATAGATATAAATATAAGCTGAAACTAAATAGATTGTTGTGTGTTTTACGATATGCTGTAATAAATTTTAACATGTATTGTTTTTTACCACGCATATGTAGACATTGCATGAAACATTAGGTCATGAAAATTTACTTGAAAGTCTTGGAAAAAATCATGGAAAAGTCATGGAATTTTAGTAGTAAAAATGTGTATGAACCCTGTATATAGTACGCTAATAACAGTATACGAGCCGAGTAGTATGTCCGAATTCATAGAATTCAAAAAACAGTATGCAAGAAATATTACCTACTACTCCCGGCGAGATTCTGAAGTGCGCATCCGATGGACGCTACGCTATCCCATGATGCCACACCAGAGAATTCATGAATGGGAGTGAAGCGATGCAACTGATGCGGGTAGGTCACGTGATCATGGCAAAATTGCGGATGTAGTACGTCCAAGTTCCATTCATACTACTGACATTCATACTGTATAGAACGCACTAGTAGTAAATTCAAATTCAATTGCAGTACCTACTGAGTAGTAGGCGATTTCGGACGCAGCCCTGGACTTGGATCAGTGAGACAGATCTAGAGCGATGATCTTTTTTTAGAATAAATCTCTGCAGGAGATAACTTTATAGATTTAGCAGTGAGTGACAGGGCAATGCCTGTGATTAAAGTAAATCAAATCAAATTCTGCATCTTGATTGATGCCTGAGTTTAAATGTTGCTATTTTAAAAAAAAAACTAATAGCAGATTAAAGTTGTGTGAGACATGTTGAGTTTTAAAAGTCAGCATTCAGTCTCCAGAAAGAGCAATTGTTATGCAATAAAATGCTCTTGCTATAGAGTGTGTTTGTGTGCAAATTCTGATGTAAAATTTCTCAAAAAAAGACAATATGTTTTGCTTTTCTAGAAAATGCTTCTTGATTTAAGAATTTTTAGATATTTGGACTAGAAACAAGACAAGAAATGCAAGTAAGAAAAGCAACCGGTAAGCAATAAAGTGCTCTTGCTGGAGTGTATTTGCGTGCGTGTGTGTGTGCTCATATGTATCCCCAAAATGAAGCATAAATTGAGTTTGAAACTGGATCACTTAGTACACAATAAGCAAAAATGTGTCATCATCTGCCCAGATACTAACATTAGATAATTACAGCATGTACAATATCGCCCTGACAATAAAGCGCAGAAAACAAATTACACAAAGCCACTTAATTGCAAAGCTACAAACAGACACGTCGGCACCGCTGCCTCCTCGGCTTTCATCTGCATATTCTAATCTCTGGGTATTTTCATTCAAGTACGCTGCCACCTTATTGGCACCTAATGTGTTTTTAACACACAAAGTAATGATGCCGCCTGCTCTGCAATCTGTTTCCACGAGTGACTGACCAAGACACAGTATCTGTAAGCGCCTGCTCTTGTCCCTGCGCTGTTTAATGGAGACAGATGCATTTTTATTGCAGCTTTTGCAGCTTTGCTTTCCTGGGGACGCGTCAGCTGGGCTGAGCAAAAGGGAAGGAGAACAAAAAAAAAAGAGAAAGAAGAAAAGATGATTCTCTCCTTGAAGCGAGGAGGAGGAAAGGGGGAATTTGCTAATTGGATTAGGTCCTCCCTGACTCAGTGTAGTAAATAATAATCTGCTGTCTGGTACAAACCAATGCCCTTGAGCTGCATAAACACACACAGCCTCAAATGAGTGGAAAAATGAATTCTGTGTTTGTGATATAGTGTGACCAGAAACCAGCCAATATGCGTATACGCTGCACTAATGCATGCGATCGCACATTTTGTAGTATTATAGTACAAAATATTTCTTCAAAATAATGTGGCATTTTCTTGCAACGCTTACTGGTGCTTGCATCGCAATAACACATATCACTTTTAAATTTGTTCGGTAAGTATTGATGTAGCTGTTCATCTTGCATGATATTAATGTAGAGTATAATGCTATTTATTTATTTCTTTGTCTGTCTGTCTGTCTGTCTGTCTGTCTGTATGTCTGTCTATTTATTTATTTATTTATTTATGTATTTATTTATTTATTTATTTATTTATTTATTTATTTATTTATTTATTT
>CAIGQV010000919.1:12346286-12363475 GCA_903798115.1 Danio jaintianensis
GGGAGCATTTTAGCTTATTAGCATAGATCATTGAATCAGATTAGACCGTCAGCATCTCACTTAAGAATGACTTAAGTAGTGACTAAATAATTTTCTTATTAAACGCTTAACTCTTCTGTAGATACATAGTTGTACTAATACCAACAGAAACTGAAAAGTGGCCATTTTTTAGGTTGATATTGATAGGAACTATACTCTCATTCCAGCATAATAATCAAGGAACTTTTCAACCCTACCCTTTTCACAACATGGCTACAAAAGCGCCTGAAAATAGTCCCCAGCATCAAACCCTACTTGCATCACCAGTTAGAATCTGTGTAATATCATTGCAAAACTCTTTGGTCATGTTACGGCATAGTTCTCTGTATGAGAGTATAGTTCCTATGCATACCCACATAGAAAATAGCAACTTTTTTTATTCTCTGTTGGTCTTAGTCCATAATTTAACTACAGAAAAGTCAAGGTTTAAATATGAAAATTATCAAAACTCTTCTTTGAACTCTTTGGTAATTTTGAGTGAAATGCTAATGGTCTAATCCGATTCAATTGTTTATGCTAAGCTAAGCTAAAAGTGCTCACACCAGACTCGGAGATCAGCTAAATGGATTCAAAAACTGTAAAACTCAACTATTTAACTCTAGAGGTGTTATAAAATGAGCCTATTGTAAAATGAGCCTATAAAAAAATGTAAAAGTTCAGTGTGCATTTAAGCTTAGAGACCTGGGCAAGAGTCTTTAAAACAAGACTTTCTCTCTGTCAAGTCGATACATGATCTCAAAGCAATGGTGACTAATTGATGTTCACATTTATTATCAAAATGTAGCTTTTTATTTAATGCAGCCTGTGGTGTAGTTTGCAATTAATTAAAAATGCCATTTGGAGCTCTAGAATCTTGTTTAAAATCTAATTTAACCCTTTTTTTTTTATTAGTGATGCCCAAACCAGACAAGATGCAACATGTTTTTAGAGACAAGCAATGTGTCTGTTCGTACTAAGTGGGTAACTTCTCTAAGCTGTGACTCAATCACAGCCAATCAGGAGGTCATAACTGCTTCAGTTTTGTGGACTGTTGTTTTAGACCAGGGGTGGGAAATTAATTTTTCCAAGGGGCCACATTAGACTCTGGAGCGGGTTTAGAGGGCCAGACCAATACAGTTAATTTGTTTAAAAAAAAATAAAAATAAAAATTCTGTGAAACTATTCAATAAACATTCATAAAAACTCTAACGTTTAAAAAAGAATCAGTTTTACACAAAGTCAGGTCAATGTGAGGTGGATATGTGATGTAATGATCATCACTGAGAGAGGATCTGTATCTGGATTTGTTAAATTGTTAATCTGAGGTGATTAGTCTACCTTTATTACTGTGTAGTTCCATACAAAGTGCGAAGCTGCCTGGTTGGTTCCTGTCACATGACTCGTGGTTCACTCGTGGCACTCTGAAATATTTCAATTTCTTTTGGCGGCGGCGCCTGGAAACGTGAGCGTGACATACCACATTACTTTTAGATGTATACTCCTTTCCTCTATCTCTTTTCAACAAAATGGGGGGATGAAACCACTGCTTTGTATTTGTGACAACCAAAATATGTCATGACGGACATTTTATACCATGTCCATTAAAAAAAGAGTTTTAAGAAAATATTTGTTCAAGTAATCCGTATTGCAACAAATAAAATGGATTGAGCAATGCAAATGTCTTTTGCATTGTACACAGATTTTTTTTTTTCTCAAAGCACTTGAAGTTTTTGTTCTACAAATTGGGTGGACAAAATGATTTGCTTATAGAGTAAGCCAAATTCCTAAACTTAATTGTATTTTAAAATTAAACAAGAAACAAGTGAGGCTAGTAATTAATCACTATGGTAACTAATAAAGGTCACTATAGGAAACAAAAGTAACACAGTCAGGAAGAATAACAACAGAATATCGACTTATTGACTAAATAAAAGTCATCAAACACAAAAAGGTAAATAGTGACAGTTTATTGATGTTAGCACAATTTTATTACTGTAATTACTGTAATTGACATTGTCAGCCATTTCTAATCAATTCAATTTAAAAACCCTGGGCTTGCTTTCTGCCTGAAGAATATTCATTTTGTTTTACATGAAGCTTTCAGTTTACAAATAAAGAATTCAACAAGCATTCGGTACAAACAATGTACAGTTTATTATTATGACTTTGACATATTATTATGACGTTGACAGTCAAAGCTGTTTTCTTGACATACCAAGGGTCATTCTGACCTTTCAATGTGAAAAACAAGCTCAAGCAATAGAGGAAATCAAGCTGTTCTGTTCTGTGCTATCTTTGTCACAATATTCTCACTCCTGCACATTCATTGTTCATTTATAATCATTTTTTTTCTCATAGACTTTTAATGCTAGAATGTGAGAAAAAAAAGAGGGGGAAAACGATTTTGCCACTATTTGGAGGGAGATTAAAATGTGTTGAATGAAATGAGCCCAAACAAAATGCAAATAGAGAATTGCATATTTCAAAGTGATTATCGCCCGTGTTCAGCTGCGAAAGGGTAATTGCGATCTTGATTGCGGCCCACTGCTGTGTCCTCTTTTTCTGTTAACCTCTGACCCCGGCGATATTTCGCCATCTCTATCGCCCGCTCTCTTCAAAAGATAATGTATTCGGATTTCCGACAAGGTGATAACAAAATTACCTGACATTTTCAGATTTATTGCTGTATTTTCTTATAATCGGCAAAGGAATATAGGCAAATGCTGCTCCATAAATCATTTTGAGAGAGAAATGTTAGGCCTACTGTTTTTTTTGTGAGTGTGTGTGTGTGTCTCTCTCTTTTTTTTTCTCCACGGCTGTTCTTTTCTCGATTGGGAAATAAATTGCAGCCTCATTTCAGCCGGATGGAAATGAAGAGGTGGCGGCTCGGGCCATGAGGCGCGCGTCCCTCCATGAGCGCACATCGATGGAGAAATTTTCCCCAGCGTTTGAGGTTCAATACTGATTAACGCTCATTGGCTCTGACGGCTGCTTGTTTGGATTCCTGGAGTTTGTAATATTTGTTCTTTCTTGTGAGGACGCACTTCAGCAGTTTCCCGCTTTGCTCTGTTTTCTCTCCCCCTCCCTGCGAGGTGTCCCTCAGCATCCTCTTTTCCACCTCGTACGGACGCCAGAGTTCAGGCAAAGTGGAGCGGCGAAGGCTTTTTCATGTGAAATTGAACGAGAGCATCTTCAGAGGTTAAACTGACTACATGTTATATTCAGCTGTTATGTAAAAAATGCATAAATGGATGTTGACTGCGAGTTGCGCTGACCTTTGCGATGTCTACAGACTACCTTGGAGAGGACATGCCTGTAAATATTTATGGCTTGTTGATACTGGGGAAGGTCGTGACATGGAGCTGTGCCTCATCTTGTAGACAAATATGTCCCCCCCCTCACATCCCCCACCCCCACTTTGGAGCCCTAGAGCAGGATTTATATAAGACCGCATCCTGGTTTAGCTGCAAATGGGGTGAATATTTTGTGAGGAGCTCAGAGTGCCTCTTTCCTCTAAAGGAGAATGGACTTGAGTCTGCATTTCCCTTATAAAATGAAAAACACCTGTCGTTGGGTTGGACTGAACTATAATACTTTAATATATAGTGGCCACTGAAAGTATTCGGTCTCTTAAGCCACAGTTAAAATGTATGAATGTCATGAGAAGCAGATGAGAAAATATCAAAGCCGGAGTCGTATGCAGACAAATGATGCTAGATCTTTCCCTAAAACTAGCTTCAGTCCTCTGAGAGTCATGCTTTTGATTTGTAGTGGATGTATAGAGTTGTTTGCACTTGCAAAAGTGTACTAGCAGTGTACTAGCAGATAAACCACTGGTGTAGAGAATCACATTAACTATCAATTCAGTTCACTAATACTTCACAACCATAACATGTCATAGTATGTAATTGTCACAGTGAACAGTATGTAATTGTGGCCACTAGAGGGTGTGTTTTCACAACAAACAAAGACATATTTTGATGATGGCATGACTGAGTGTTGAATCATGGGAGTTGTGGACTTCATTACATCCTACAGGACTCCTGTAGAATTCATGTTCATGGATGAGCTGAAAAACACTTACTATCATGGTTGTATGAAGCACAGTAAGGCTGAAAGCCACTGAAATCAAACCATAGTGCTGAAGCAACACAGAACACGCTCTGTGTCACTAGTTAAACACTAGTTAAATGTTTTTTTTAACATTTTAGATAATCTAAGGACAAAAGTCAGCAAAATATATAACATTGTTCTAGTGGTTTTTAGATATTTGAACAAAAAAATTGTATATATTGTGCCTTTAAAATGCTCCGATACCAAAAACACAGTACAAAATAAATAACACTGTCAACTTTCATTTGATTTAGATTTGCAGAAAGGGTTCAATCACATTCTTTAAATTGCTTATTTCTTCGGATTTGTACATTTTCTGAAACATTTTTGATAATGTAAGGACAAAAGTCAGCAAAATATATAACACTGTTCTAGTGTTTTTTAGATATTTGAACAAAAAAACTGTATATATTAAAAAATGTAAATAAATAACGCTCTGTCAATAAATTTCATTTGATTCAGACTTGCAGAAAGGGTTAAATCACATTCTTTACCCGATTCCTACCAAAAATGTTAACTGTAGGTGTGTACCAAACATGAAAGTATTGGTTTCAAACTCTTTCTGGAAAAAGTGGTATCAGTGCATCCCTAATATTTATTAGCAATAAAAATGTTAATACAAAACAGAATCCCGGGTTTCCTCCGGGTGCTCCGGTTTCCCCCACAGTCCAAACACATGCGCTATAGGTGAATTGGATAAACTAAATTGGCCGTAGTGTATGTGTGTGCATGTGAGAGTGTATGGGTGTTTCCCAGTACTGCAGATGGAAGGGCATCCACTGTGTAAAACATATGGTGGATAAGTTGGCGGTTCATTCATGGAGACCCCTGATGAATAAAGGGACTGAGCCGAAGGAAAATGAATGAATAAATGAATGTTCTTTCTTGATACATTCATTTTAACTTGTAATGTTTTAAATATTATTAAGCCAGGACAGATTCAATTGATTAAAAGGGACAATGTTACAAGAGATTTCTACCTAAAATAAGTGTTTGTTTGTTTGTTTGTTTGTTTGTTTGTTTGTTTGTTTGTTTGTTTGTTTGTTTGTTTGTTTGTTTTTAATGTTAATGGCACAACTTTCATTTTTAGTGACATTTTAGACTAAAAACAATCTGCTTTGAATTTTATGTATAAACTATATTAAAACTTTAATAACTTTAATAAAACTTTAAGAATGATTCTAAAATCATTCTAAAATCTAACTGACCTGAATGGTTTTGTCTTTTTTATGCTTATTAGAGCATCACACCATTATCAGAGCAATCTGCTGATGTCAAACTCTGTTAAACTTAATTTCTGCTTACTGTATGTAGAGCATTACAAAAAAATGGTTCCATTTGAGTTTAGATGCTGTTTTTGGAAGTAGACAACACGCTCACTAGGTTTTGGGGAACAGCGTGTGCTGGGACAATGTAGACAGGCAGAAAAGGAGACAACAGCAGAGTAATTACTTCAGCATTCACAGCTGTTAAAGAGAACATCACACTCCAAACACTGAAGAATATTTACATACCTGTCCTCCGTCCACAGTAGAAAGGTCAGCTCTCTTTTTCTGAAAAACTCCAACCCTGTTAAATCCCTCTGAAATCAAAATGAAAGTTTTTGTTTTTTGGTTGTGAAAACACTCAACATTATTTTTTGCTGCTGATTTAAACTATTTATTTAATATAAGCTGAATCAACACAATTCTTAAGGTTTTTTTGGGGACAATTTAATTACTTTATGTTCAATCGATTTTATTTTGTAAAAACAATAAGTTAACTTAATCTATTTGTGTCCACATTTAGAAAATATAAGTTTTCAAAACTTGCAGTTTCTCACATCCCTTAGTGAAAAGGTGTGCTATTAGTGTATGTCTTTTAAGCTAAAATTAAGAAAGTACTTTTCTTTAAGTAAATACTTTTTTTTGAAATGTACTAAAGGCAATTCTCAGAAATATACTTAAAATTGCAAATATACTAAATGTAAATATACTAAAAAAGTTTTTTTGTTGTTGTCAAAACATTCAACATTATTTTTTCCTGCTTGTTTAAAGTATTTATTTAAAATGAACTGAATCAAAACAATTCTTGAGTTTTTTTTGGGACAACATGAAGGAATTGTGTGGAACCCAGCATTTTTTACAGTGAAGGTTAGTCTCCACATTTAGAAAATATAAGCATTCAAAACTTGTAGTTTCTTACTTCCATTACGAAAAAGTGTGTTATTGGTATACGTTTTTTAAGCTAAAATTAAGAAGGTATACTTCTAACCTGTTTTAAAATACTTTTCTGAAATGTACTATAGGTGATTCTAACCCAGGCTTATTCTGAAAACGTACTGCTATATACATTTCTGGAGAGCGCCAAATACATCCCAGGAGCTACGGTTTTTTGCAGTTTTTGTTTCCGCGAATCCACCAGAGGCTGCTGTGTACGCTTTTTGAGATCTCAAATTTCTCTCGTGCCATTCACACCTGATGTTCTTGCGTAAATCCACCAGAGGCCGCTGTCGACTGACTGACTGACTGACCGATCGACTGACCAACCCTTCTCTTTCCCTAAACCCAACCAATAGTGTTTTCAAAAGGAAAGATTCACCCGACCACCCACTTTCATAAACCCAACCGTCAGCTTTAAAGAAAAGCCCTCGCCTGATTTTTACTACTTTTTCATATTTTACCACATTCTCACCTTGTTATTTACTTGTTTATTTTATTTTTTGGCTTCTGTTTTTGTCTTACCTGCTTTCTGGAACCGTTCTTCACCGGACTCGAACCTTGTCGTTGTGGTCAACTCCTCTCTGCTTCTCAAGTCCGCCAATGTACATGGCGAGCTACTGGACAAACTGGTAACAGCGGGAAAGCCGTCCATACGGAGGTAAGCGGTCAGCTGATAAGTGCGTAAAGGAATGGTGTCACACCACCCCATAGCGTTCGTTTTAAAAATGAAATGCAGCCATACCTACTTCTGGCTACAGAATTTGCGATCTCCAGAAATGTATATAGGGCTACGTTTTCAGAATGAGCCTATGTTGGGTAATTCTCAGAAATATGCTAAAAATTGCACTTACTGTTAGTGTTAATGTAAACCAGACTTCATACACCTCATGGACATCCTATTTATAGTCACTCTGCAGTGGTTCGCTTTTGTCCAGAAACACACCAACACAGAGCAGATTATTTATTCATTCATTTTCCTTCGGCTCAGTCCCTTTATTCATCAGGGGTCTCCATGAATGAACCACCAACTTATCCAGCATATGTTTTACACAGCAGATGCCCTTCTAGTTGCAACCGAGTACTGGGAAACACCCATACACTCTCATATTCACTCACAGACCCATACACTACAGCCAATTTATTCACCAATTCACCTATAGTGCATGTGTTTGGACTGTGGGGGAAACCGGAGCACCCGGAGGAAACCCACGTGGACACAGAGAACATGCAAACTCCACACAGAAATGTCCAGCTGGGATTCGAATCAGCGACCTTCTTGCTGTGAGGCGACAGTGCTAACTGTAAAAAAAAAAAAAAGAAAAAAAAAAGAAAAGTTGACTCGAATTGTAAGGCAACTTGCTGCAGAGCTTTTTAAGTTGACTCAACTTAAATCGAGTCAAGTGCAGTACTTGGGTTAAATGTCAACACAATTTAAAATATTTGACCCATTTCATTGTATTTCAAAGTAGAAAAATGGTTAGAAAGACCAAACGTTGCTATTATAGACTGTGAATTGCATGAATCAGAACTATGAGTACACTCCAAAAATAACTTTTGCTGCTTGTTTAAACTAGATATTTAAAATGAGTTGAAGCAACACATTTCTTAAAGGGCCATGAAACCCCCCCTCCCGTCTCAGCAGGGTGTTTTCACATCTCTAGTTTGAAAAAAGTCAGGAAAGTGGGTGAGTGCAGCTTTGTTTAGGTGGGAGTGTCGAGTGGTGAAAGAGGAAAGGATTTGCATGAAAAGGGGAGTTTCAGTTCGAGCATGCGCTGATTTTAGCAAAACAAACACAGATGCAAGGGAGAAAGACAGTGACTATGTTTAGATGGACATCAGTAATCAAATTATTTGCCAAATTATTAATTTGTCGACTTTAACTGCAGTTTGGCACTTTCACTTTCATTCAGGAACATTTCATGCATGCCCCCCATGACAAACAAGATATTGGATGCAAGGAACTGCTGGAAGAGTGTAGTTTTAATGGAATGTTTGATACCACACAGCAAATGGGAGAAAAAAACCCTCCGCATTTCTCGGTAACTTAGATGCACTCGATAGGTAGCGTCAGAAAGCCATGTGTATAGACTATCCTGTCACAAAATGCTACGAAAATCCTACACGACGGTAATAGTTTGATTAAGGTGTTTACATTCGGAGAGCAGAATTTACAGTGGATCTTTCAGTCCATAATATTGTAGTGATATTAACATACTGTAAACTTAGTAACTGAATCATTTTGACTAAGGTAAGTCTTTAAAAACTGAAAGAGTACTGCTGATGATTCTAACTAACTTTGCCATCTGAATAAATATAAACAAAGAACACTGATCACACACTTACCAAATTCGTAGAGACAGGACAATCAACACAAACTGGAACCGCACTGGAACGAGTGGCAAATGCGGATTTTACCATTTTCAGATGTGAAAAGCTCTCAGGTAAAAAATGTTCCTTACAAACATATTTTTGTCGCATGTTAGCAGAGCACTGTAATCCAGCACTGGAGTCCAGCTGCACTCTCAAAGCGGGGAAATGAAAACAAAACAGCACATTTATTAACGCAACACTGACGACCCATGTCTCCAAACAATTCTTCTTCTTCCACTTGTTTTAATTACGGTTGGCAACACAACGTGGCGTCTCCCTGCCGTCTGAACATCTCATACACAATAGAGCGTGCTGATTGGTTCGAACCAAGTCTTTCTCTTGAATTAATGATGAAATCTCAAAGACGTCACGTTGTACTCGCCGGTACAGACATCCAGTCTCCATGCTGGAATTTACACAAGGATCTCCGTGATGTAGCTTCTAAATTTCTTTTCAAACCGGAAGAACGAATTTGCTCGAAATAGCGCAAAAACAACCAATATTTTTTGTGAAATATATGTGTCCTAATAGTGTTTTTAGCAATGTGGGACACATATATGACTGTCAACATCTCAAAAAATGTGTTTTGGTGTTTCGTGACCGTTTAAGGGTTTTTTGGGACTTAATTTGTTTATGTTCAATCCACTTAAATTTGTAAAAAGGTTGAGTTAACTTAATCGATTTGTGATGGGATAACATGAAAGAGTTGTGTGGAGCTCAACGTTTTTTACAGTGTAGCAGAGCTGTGATATAAACAAACGCTATTGGCTATTTTAAAAAAAGGAGGAGCTACTCAAGGAGGAGTAGACAGGAGTAGCCCTGACTATATGTTTCAGTTGGAATTACGTCACACACAAACAAAGCATCTCACTTTGAGGCATTTTTGCTAGCCCTCAGGAATGCTAATGGAGAGCTATTTTTCCAGGTGTTATAGATCTCTGTGGTATTCGTGGATTGCTATCAGAAAGGCGTCCCGTACGAAAGCCTGTAGCTCATTTGTCACTTTCACTCTGCATGTATCTCTCTCTTTCTCTCTCTCTCTGAGGGAGGTGTCTGTTTGAAGAATGTGCTGCAGTCATGATGACCAAATTTGCATGATGAACTTGAAATTTATTTGCTTATTAACCTCCCACGTTCCACATGAAGCCCCGTGGTGTCTGAAGGGGCAGTCAAATCCGTCAGCCCCAAGCCAAGCCATTTCTAGCAAGTGCCTTTTTTATTCTTCAGTGTAGTCTTTGTCTTAACTTGTGTTGTATGTACAACTTTTTGTTCCAATTTTAGAATATTATGCTCTTATTATAGTCTCTGTCAAACCTTGTCACAACTTTATATATAATATTAACATTGAGTTAAATTGGTTAAATGTTGATGTATAATTAAGTTTGTTTTGTCTTATTACCAACTTATTTTGTCTACATTTAGAACAAAAACAGTTTGCTAATGGTTGAAGAAAAAATAAGTATGGCACGGTGGTACAGTGGTTAGCAGTGTCGCCTCACAGCAAGAAGGTCACTGGTTCGAGTCCCGGTTGGGCCAGTTGTCATTTCTGTGTGCATGTTCTCCCCGTGTTGGCTTGGGTTTCCTCCGGGTGCTTCGGTTTCCCCCACAGTCCAAAGACATGCGCTATAGGTGAATTGGATAAACTAAATTGGTCGTAGTGTATGAGTGTGAGAGTGTATAGGTGTTTCCCAGTACTGGGTTGCAGCTGGAAGGGCATCCACTGTCTAAAACATATGCCGGAATAGTTGGCGGTTCATTCCGCTGTGGTGATCCCTGATAAATAAGGGACTAAGCCGAAGGAAAACTTTACTTACTTTTTTAAGTAAAGTCAGCTAATTGCTTTTTACACTTTATTTATGTATTTAAATTAATACTTTTATTCAGCAAGGAGGCTTTAAATTGGCCAGGAAACATTTATAATGTCACAAATGATTCATACAAATACCAAATGATTCCTCAAAATATTAAGCTTTCAAACTGTTTTTTGTAATCATGTCAATAAACACATTTTAAAAAAAGAAATATATATTTTTTATTTACAACCAGTCAATGCATGCATTCTGAAAGAGAAATATATTGTTAGTGTACACACAGACACATAAGGTGCATCCCAAATGGCATTCGTATGCACTATTCTACGCCATTTTGTAGTATAAATAGTGTAAGTAGTGCGTTCACACTGAAAACTCTAAAAAGAATAAGTCCAGTTTTAGAGAGTGATTATACCGCCTCCCGATGGTGAATGCGGTTTTACTCATGGCGGGTATTATTTGGTAGTTTGGTCATTTATTTCAAGTAGGTAACACTGCAGCCTGGAGACCTCCAAGTGGGAGGGATTACACCGCAAGTAGGTTGGGTGACCTCCAACTGGGAAGGACTTAAACCACAAGTAGGTTGGGTTTAGGTGGTGTAGGTGGAGCAGATATTAATAAAACACATCAGGTTACTGTGAGGTTGGGTTTAGGGTTGGGGTAGGTGTAGACGTTAATAAAACACAACAGGTTACTGTGAGGTTGGGTTTAGGGTTGGGGTAGACATTCATAAAGCACAATATTGGACTCCGTGTTATGTACAAGACATTAAATAAATAAAAACTCCAGCTTTGTACAGCCCACTTGGAGCTCAAGTCCCACCCACTTGGAGCTGGCTCCAACCTCTGTTTATACCCTTCTCATTTATTTCGCTAATTTGGCAAACATCATCAGGGAAACGGTTCGAATTTCCGTTTAGTAAAAAAACATTAGCGTTCAATTTGGGACGACACTACATACTATGCTGTTGAGTGTGTAAGTGCATAAGTACATAGTGCATAAGTGCATAGTGTATAGTGTGCCATTTGGGACGCAGCTATAGACATCATCCATATACATATATAACTGCAGGTTAACTGTGTTTATATATATAATAACTTTAACTGTTAATGCTATTAGTAATTAGTTATTAGTTAATTAGTTAAAGTTATTAGTAACTAATAAAGTTTTCTGATTTTGATTGTAATGCGATAGTGTGCACCTTTTGTTAAGCTGTTTTGAAACAATAATTATTGTAAAAAGCGCTATATAAATAAACTTTGAGGGGCAGCGCGGTGGGGCAGCGCGGTGGCGCAGTGGGTAGCGCTGTTGCCTCACAGCAAGAAGGTCTTTGGTTAGAGCCCCAGCTGGGCCAGTTGCCATTTCTGTGTAGAGTTTGCATGTTCTCCCCGAGTTTGCGTGGGTTTCCTCCGGGTGCTCCGGTGTCCCCCACAGTCCAAACACATGTGCTATAGGTGAATTGAGTAAGCTAAATTGTCCGTAGTGTATGTGTGTGAATGAGAGTGTATGAATGTTTCCCAGTGATGGGTTGCAGCTGGAAGGGCATCCGCTGCGTAAAACATATGCTGGATAAGTTGGCGGTTCATTCTGCTGTGGCGACCCCTGATTAATAAAGGGACTAAGCTGAAAAGAAAAGGAATGAATGAAAGAATGAATTGAATTGAATTGAATTAAACACCATCCACACTGTAAAAAGCAATTAGCTGACTACATAAAAAAGTGAGTAAACCCATTGCCCTAAACTTATAAGGTGTATAAACTATGAGCATACTTATAAAAATTAAGTCAACTTAACAGTTCCAAGATACAACAGGTTTACTCGCTTTTTAAAGTAAAGTAATTAATCGCTTTTTATAGTTCATCTATAATATTTTTTTTGCTCTCATGTTAATTTTAAATCTTCGTACTCTAACATAATCAACAATTGTCTCATATGTATCTACTTTTTAATTATCAGAAGGAATTTCAAAAGAAAACATTAACAGATATATTAAAGTTTACATGAACCGGAAGCTGCGACCGTTTTATTTTTTTTTCCGTATTGTGACAGAATGAGATATTAAATGAGATAACAGTGGGCGTGGCTTATTTTTTTCTACTGCGAGCTGATTGGATGTAGTAAAGTAGGCATTTCATTCAGAAAGATCGAGAAAAGCGTTTGGGGAGAGTTATTACAACTTAACAGACTCCTCCTCCTCACCATTTCTGTTTGTTTTAAAGCTGGAGGGGCGTGGTTAAGTATGTTAGCCACGCCCAATACCTCAAAATCACTAATCTGAGAATTTATCCGAAAACAAACAGGAAGTGCTTCTTCAGATTTCAATTTCAGATTATAAGGGCAAACATTTTTTTTGTTTCTTAATGACATGCACAGATGAATTGTTCACCACAAAACTGGCAATGTGAGCTAACAAAATCATATGGTTAGTTTTGATTTCATTTGTACTTTAGGCTTTGAAAGCTGATGAGAAATGGAACTTTCTTCTGCGTTCTAGAGACTTTTGGGATGTTTGTATTCCATCAACAATGCATAATGCATAACCATTGACATTTCATTAATTGATTAAAAAAATACTGCTTATCCTTAAAAAAACGAGTCAAATTCAGAAGTTAGAATGAAATAAAAGCAATAAAGGCTTCATATAATGTGCTCCTTGTGCCAGAGGGTTATTTCCAATGCCATGTTCGACATGACAGCTAGTAATTACGACAGCGATTACCGTTTCATTCAGAAATCAGTGGATAGCATGTCATCATATTCCAGACCAACGTGTAAAACTTTTTAATTAAAGTTTTCACTTAAAGAGCCGTTGCTTGACTTTCTCCCTACGGTCTCATCAAATTTTACTCAAATTATTCACGGTGAAAGAAAGAAACCTTTAACAGAAAAAAAGGTGCATTAAGCTCTCGTGATTGAGACATTATTCCTAATTTCCTAGAAATGTTCTTATTTAATTGATGTAAGTGACAGAGGAGAGATCTATGTGTACCATTAGGCTTTGCATTATGGCACGAGTTTGTCATTCGCATTCCTCATTGCCTGAGTGAATAGCGCGAAATGTGCGTCCTTAATTAATGAATATTAACGACTTGTCAAAGGAATTTGCTTGTCAAACCGGAATTGTCATATTATACTGTTACACCTCCATCCAAGAAACTCAACACTGAAGAAAAGCTTGATTTACTTGATAAAATCCTTGTAACACTTTGCACAAGTAAAATACAAGTAAATTTTGCTAATATTAATGTACTAATATTATCAGTAATTTCTTGTAAAATTTACTTGATGTTTAATGTAACACTCCTAAATAAATAAAGTTAAAGTTCATTGGTTATCTTTAGGTTTTGAACCTAGATTTCATTCATTTATTCATTTTCCTTCAGCTTAGTCCCTTATTTATCAGGGGTCGCCACAGCGGAATGAACCACCAACTATTCCAGCCTATGATTTACACAGCGGATGCCCTTCCAGCTGCAACCCAGCACTGGGAAACACTCATACACTCTCACATTCACACACACACTCATACACTATACGGCCAATTTCATTTCCCCAATTCACCTATAGTGCATGTCTTTGGACTGTGGGGGAAACCGAAGCACCCTGAGGAAACCCACGCCAACATGGGGATAACATGCAAACTCCACACAGAAATGCCAATTGGCTCAGCCGCAACTCGAACCAGCGACCTTCTTGCTGTGAGGTGACAGTGCTAACCACTGAGCCACCATGCAGCCGAACCTAGATTTATTTAGATTAATCAAGTAAAGTTTTTTTTAGCAAAAGGAACCGTTTTTTAGGTTTTTTCTTTATTATGTAAGTCTAGGTGTCAGAATGCATTTGCATTTGAGGTGGGTTAAGAAAAAAATGATGAAACCTACATACTAATCTTATTAGTACCTCAAAGGTATGTATTAGTACCTGAAAATGTCAAGAGGTACATTTTTGTACTTTTAAGGTACTAATATGTACCCTTGAGGTATTAATAAGGACCCTTTAGTTACAAATGTGTACCTTTTGAAATGTACCATTATTTCTGAAAATGTACAAGCTGCAGCGAGGACTATTTGAGTTATTCTTAACATTTAATATTATAATTTAAAGGGTGGCACGGTGGCTCAGTGGTTAACATTGTCGCCTCACAGCAAGAAGGTCGCTGGTTTGAGTCACGGCTGGGCCAATTGGCATTTCTGTGTGGAGTTTGCATGTTCTCCCCGTGTTGGCGTGGGTTTCCTCCGGGTGCTCCAGTTTCCCCCACAGTCCAAAGACATGCGCTATAGACCATTTTGAGGGATGTAAACAAAAACAATGGTCCCAACGTTTTTCTGTTTTACATTTTTAATTTCTATAGCTTCCGAGAATCCAAAAAGAGACACATATTGATAAATAATGTTATGATATCTGTTTTAACATTAGGTTATGATTAAATTGCCTCTTGTCACAGTTAAGAAATAGTTTGATGACAAGCAGGAAATGTTCATGGGCCGATGACATCGCCACATTGAAATGGTGAATTGAAAAAAATAATTTGGCTGTAGTGTATGAGTGTGTGTGAATGAGTGTGTATGGGTGTTTGCCAGTACTGAGTTGTGGCTGGAAGAGCATCCGCTGTGTAAAACATATACTGGAATAGTTGGCGGTTTATTCCGCTGTGGCGACCCCTAATAAATAAGGGACTAAGCCGAAGAAAAATTGATGATGAATGAATTTAAAAATGATGACTGTAAATTTATTAGATTTTACCACAACAAAAAGTGGGGCGGCGCGGTGGCGCAGTGGGTAGCGCTGTTGCCTCACACCAAGAAGGTCGCTGGTTCGAGCCTCGGCTGGGTCAGTTGACATTTCTGTGTTCGCTTGTGTTGGTGTGGGTTTCCTCCGGGTGCTCCGGTTTCCCCCACAAGTCCAAAGACATGCGCTATAGGTGAATTGGGTAAGCTAAATTGTCCGTAGTGTATGTGTGTGAATGGGAGTGTATGGGTGTTTCCCAGTGATGGGTTGCAGCTGGAAGGGCATCCGCTGCATAAAACATATGCTGGATAAGTTGGCGGTTCATTCCGCTGTGGCGACCCCAGATTAATAAAGGAACTAAGCCGAAAAGAAAATGAATGAATGACAGCAAAAAGTGATTTTGTTCATTTTCATTGAACCTCTGTTTGTTCTTGTTACCGGGGGAAAACGTTCTCACATTTGACACTGTGTTATTTTAGTCTGAACGGATGAATAAACGACAGAGGCTGCAGTATTACACATCTGACGTCCAATTGGGTCCCTGTCGCATGTCTGTGATGTGCAGCGATGTTATCTCTCTCTCTCTCTCTCTTTCTCTCTCTCTCTCTCTCTCTCTCCGAGGGTCTTTTTCTGTTGTTCTTCATCTTGTTATCTGCATTGGGCGAAATGATTCAAGCTGAACTCAGCGAAAAGATTAATTGGATACTGGGAAAAGTTCACATGCCTCCGGGGGAATGTGTTTTCACATCTATCAATAATTTAAATGCCTATATTTGAGGAATTCCCTTTGATAGGACCGATCGATAGACACTAGCAGGTCTATACTCTGTGAAAGCAATTCCCATTCATCTCAATGCCATTTGCATGTACACAACCTTTCTCGTGGGTTAATTGTGTGAATACTCAGAACACACAATAAATGGTTGTCGTCAAGTCATCTGCATAGCTCACACAACTGCGTTTAAATGAGCCAAAGCACTGTTAATGTACTTAGATACGAAGCACTTTACAATATATTTGGTAGATGCAATTTTGTAGCTCGTGACTTCTTTATTATGAAAAACAAATGTAAAAAAATAATAATCATAATAATAAAAAGTGTACCTTTTCTTAATTTGTACACAAACACTAGCATTAACTGTATTCGTTGAGCTCAACCCTGCTAAATAAAAAAGAACTATGTATGTATGTTTGTATGTTCATTCATTCATTCATTTTCTTTTCGGCTTAGTCCCTTTATTAATCTGGGGTCGCCACAGCGGGATGAACCGCCAACTTATCCAGCATATGTTTTACGCAGCGGATGCCCTTCCAGCTGCAACCCATCACTGGGAAACATTCATACACACTCATTCACACACATACACTACGGACAATTTTAGCTTACCCAATTCACCTATACCGCATGTCTTTGGACTTGTGGGGAAACCGGAGCACCCGGAGGAAACCCACGCGAACACGGGGACAACATGCAAACTCCACACTGAAATGCCAACTGACCCAGCCGAGGCTCGAACCAGCGACCTTCTTGCTGTGAGGCGAACGTGCTACCCACTGCGCCACCGCGTCGCCCATGTTTGTATGTATGAATGAAAAATATTTCGTTTTAATATTTAGTGTATTTTGTATAATATGAATCTAAAATCAAAACTTTTATATTTAATATTTAATATTTTATTTGAACACATGATTTGCTTTTTAAATGGATTGAAAAAATGCTATATTTTTTATCTCTGTTTGATTAATTTTTCATGAAGTTTTAATATTATTATTTTTTTTTGTTAGATTATTTCTTTATTTATTCATTAATTTAAGAGTTTTTTGTAGCTTTGCAAATAACTGAAATAAAAATAATCTACATTTTCATTCATTCATTCATACATGCATTCATTTTTTCTTATTTATTTATTTATTTATTTATTTATTTATTTATTTATTTATTTATTT
>CAIGQV010000919.1:12414246-12440579 GCA_903798115.1 Danio jaintianensis
ATAATTATTTAATAACAATTTATATATAATAATATTTTTAGTAACATTAGATTTTTCCAGATTTATTTTCCATAACAATTTTATTTTATTTGAATAGTCTATAAATATTGTTTTTCACTTTTTACAAAACAAATAAATTAATAACAGTGTGTCATAATGACGTGATTATATAAAATGAATAATTTACTATCATTATTACAATTAATTAAATTAATGCATTATTATTTATTTATTTATTTATTTATTTATTTATTTATTTATTTATTTATTTAATTTTTTATTTATGTATGTAATACAGAGCTGCGCTTTGCCAGAAGATTAGTGTAAACAATAGTGATAGAGTAATAATAATATAATAAAAATAATAATAGCAATAATAGAGTCAGGGCCTAAAAACCATGTGCAGTTAATTTATTCATGTAATCGAATTTTGTCAGTTCACAGTTTTCCAAAAACACAGATTTGACAGTATTTTATAGCCACAGTTTTTATTCTATAAAATGCACATTTTTCTTACAGTAGATGTAGTTTATCCACTTCTAAAACCCCAGTTGAAGAGATCAATCATAATTACGCATGCTCTCCCATGGCATATTGCTTTATTTTTGCCCAATATTTGACTTCATAGTATGATTTGCTAGTCTACAATGTCTTTCAGCCCTATTTTTCCTCTTAAGTTATTGATATTTTCCCGAAGAGGACGTGGAGAGTTCAAATAAACGGCATTCACGATGGTCATCGTCTCCGAGGGCCTGAACGTTACTGTATAGACCACAGAAATCAATACATTTAGCATCTGCTCCATGTACACATGCATCCAGTTCTCCTGAGAAAATCACCGGCAAGCTTTAAAGATATATGCGAAAGCTTGTCGATAGAAATGATTATCTTCATAAACATAGAGAGTTTTTTTTAAGTATAATTTTATCATTCATGTCTGACAGTACATAATGTTTTACTAGATATTTTTCAAGACGGGCAGCACGGTGGCTAAGTGGTTAGCACTGTCGCCTCACAGCAAGAAGGTCGCTGCTTCGAGTCCCGACTGAGCCAGTTGGCGTTTCTGTGTGGAGATTGCATGTTCTTCCCATGTTGGCGTGAGTTTCCTCCGGGTGCTCCGGTTTCCCCCACAGTCCAAAGACATGCGCTATAGGTGAATTGGTTGAACTAAATTGACCGGTAGTGAATGAATGTGTGTGTGAATGTGAGAGTGTATGGGTGTTTCCCAGTACTGGGTTGCATCCGCTGCGTAAAACATATGCTGGAATAGTTGGCGGTTCATTCCGCTGTGGTGACCCCTGATAAATAAAGGGACTAAGCCGAAGGAAAATTAATGAAAGAATATTTTTCAAGATACTAGTATTCAGCTTAAAGTGCAATTTAAAGGCTTAACTAGGTTAATTAGGCAAGTTAGGGTAATTACGCAAATCAATGTATAACGATGGTTTGTTCTGTAGACAATCAAAAATATATATTGCTTAAGGGGGCTAATAATATTGACCATAAAAGTGTTTGAATTTTTTTTTAAACTGCTTTTATTCCAGCCGAAATAAAACAAATAAGACTTTCTCCTGGAAGAAAAAATATTATAGGAAATACTGTGAAAAAACCCTGCTCTGTTAAACATCATTTGGAAAATGTTTAAAAAGAAAAAAAATTCACAGGAGGGCTAATAATTCTGACTTCAACTGTATACGACAGAAAATTTGGACAGTAAACTTTTTATGTTACTTGAACTTATTTTAAGTTAATCACATTTCAACTAAATGTTTTATTTATATAATGTTTAAGTCAAAAAACAAAGTTAAAAGCAAAGTTGATTCAACTAAAACATTATTATTATTATTTAACAGTGTCGGTTTACAGAATAATATCCAATCGTACAACTTTCTTGAGCTTATGAATAGTGGCTATTCGGGTGCAGTCACATGAATTCTCTTAATTAATGTTAGTTAATTTATTTACTAACATGGACTATAGTTTGGCATTTACTGCATTATTTAATTATTTAATAAGCAAGCTTTCAAGATATATGCGAAAAGCTTGTCGATAGAAGTAATTCAGAGTTTTTTAAAAGTATAATTTGCTCATGCATGTTTGACAGTACATAATATTTTACTAGATATTTTTCAAGGTACTAGTAATCAGATTAAAGTGCAATTTAAAGGCTTAATTAGGTTAACTAGACAAATCATTGTATAAGGATGGTTTGTTCTGTAGACGATAAAACAATATATATTGCTTAAGGGGCTAATAATATTGACCTTAAAATGGTATTTAAAAAATAAAAACTGATTTTATTCTAGCCGAAATAAAACAAATAAGACTTTCTCCAGAAGAAAAAATATTATAGGAAATACTGTGAAAAATTCCTTGCTCTGTTGAACATTATTTAGGAAATATTTGAAAAAGAAAAAATAAACTTCATAAACAATAATACTTTTTTTTTTTAAGTATAATTTGATCATTCATGTCTGCGACTTCCAAGACCTCATTGTGATTTTACATCCCAGATTTTACATCATGCCACCGCTAATACGCTTCCTCTGGCAAGTGAGCCATGATGGTGTCCAGAGATGGGAAATAAATGACTTTTGAACAGAAGAATAATGTCCTGTCGAGCAGAGGAAGTCTGAGGAAGTCAATAGGAGCCTGGGAGCCAAAGGCCACGCGATAGCTACAGGTGAAACTCATTCCTCTCCGGCTGACGTAGATTGATTCTACCAATCTGCGCCGCTGGTGTCGCAGTAAGTCGAATCTAAATAATTCAACAGCGCCCGGATATTTCAGATTACTTTATTTTTTTCCGCATGCGAGTGAATGGTTGAGAAGTGGCCATGCTGAACTGGATTGAGTGCAATGTTGCTGTAAATAAAGATGTGTTGGCATTCGTTTTCTAATGTTGGGTGAGATTTTAATCTGGATAAACTGGCTTTGACTTTTTCTGCATTTATCTGAATATTCACAGTTAGAAACTGAACTGTTTGGAACGTTTTATGAATGTGAGTTTACATTTGTCAGAGGACATATACAAGCAAATACTCAGATTTTTAGAATTGTGAATTAAATCTATGGCATTAAGCTTGACGTCCAAATGCTGCTTCATTCAAATGTAAATAATGCATCAGGAACAGTGTGGTACCATCCAGCATAATAGTCGTTAACCTGTAAAAGAAAACTACACTCAGAAGACAGTTTTGACTTAAAGGGGCTTTATGTGTTTATTGTCGGTGGGTGGGGGCGACGCGGTGGCGCAGTGGGTAGCACGTTCGCCTCACAGCAAGAAGGTCGCTGGTTCGAGCCTCGGCTGGGTCGGCTGGCATTTCTGTGTGGAGTTTGCATGTTCTCCCCGTGTTCGCGTGGGTTTCCTCCGGGTGCTCCGGTTTCCCCCACAAGTCCAAAGACATGCGGTATAGGTGAATTGGGTAAGCTAAAAAATTGTCCGTAGTGTATGTGTGTGAATAGGTGTGTATGGATGTTTCCCAGAGATGGGTTGCGGCTGGAAGGGCATCCGCTGTGTAAAACATATGCTGGATAAGTTGGCGGTTCATCCCGCTGTGGCGACCCCAGATTAATAAAGGGACTAAGCCGAAAAGAAAATGAATGAATGAATGAATGTCGGTGGGTGAAGAACTTGAAAAAAAAAAAAACTTGAAGCCTGAACTCAGATTTTTTGTGAAGAACTTTGGATGTTTTGGGACTAATAATTATGACAATATTGTCTGATATTTATTGCAATACATATATCAATGAGAATAATTCATATGTATCCACAGAGAGGCAAAACGTTTTTTGTATGCACAAAAGTTGTATGTTTGTTTTATTTTGTGAGCACACGTTTCCCATATATGTTTCATTCATACTGGTTGCTAGAGGGCGCCCTTGTGCATAAACTCCACATATACATTGCAGGAGTAAAGACATCAACTATTCTTGTAGCTGAGGAAAAAAAGACAAAGGCTGCGTCCAAAATCGCATATTTCCATACTATATAGTACGCTAAAATCAGTATGCGAGCCGAGTAGTATGTTCGAATTCATAGAATTTGAAAAACAGTATGCGAGAAGTGCCCGGATGACCTACTACTTCCGGCGAGATTCTGAAGTACGCATTCGATGCAAGCTATGCTATCCCATGATGCCCCGCGAGAGAATTCATAAATTGGAGTGAATGGACGCAACTGACGCGTGTAGGTCACGTGATCATGACAAAATGGCGGATGTAGTACGTCCAAGTTCCATTCATACTACTCACATTCATACTATATAGAACACACTTTTCTAATGGTTGAGTAGTAAATTCAAATGCAGCACCTACTGAGTAGTAGGCGATTTCAGACGCAGCCAAAAACATAAATGTTGCGTCCCAGTTTACCTACATAAACTACGCCCTAAAAGTCCTACATCCTGCTTTTTTGTGAAGAAAAGGCACATACAGTACATTTGAGTGTGTAACAGAAGAGTATGCAAGCTTCGGTTGATCAATATCAGATATATGACAGAAAATTATGACAACAACTTTTTATGTTACTTTAACTTATTTTAAGTTCATCAGATTTCAACTAAACGTTTTATTTATACAAAGTTTAACTTAATATTTTAAGGCACGCAAAGTTGATTCAACTAAAACATTATTATTATTATTTAACAGTGTCGGTTTACATAATAATATCCAATTGTAGATCTTTCTTGAGCTTCTAAATGATGGCTATTGAGGTGCATTTACAATAATTCTATTAATAAATGCTAGTTAATTTATTCAACCCAGGATCATTATTGATACGTACCCCTGTATACATTTCTGGACAGCGTGAAATACGTCCCAGGAGGTACGTTTTTTTTTGCGGTTTTTGTTTTTCCGAATCCACCAGAGGGCGCTGTGTACGCTTTTTGAAATCTCAAATTTCTCTCGCGGGTGCCATTCGCGCCTGCTGTTCTCGCGTAAATACACCAAAGGCCGCTGTCGACTGACTGACTGACTGACTGATCGACTGACCCACCCTTCTCCTTCTCTAAACCCAACCTACAGTGTTTTCAAAAGCAATCCAGAAAAAGAAAAGACTGATTTTTACCACGTTTTCAGATCTTCCCACATTCTCACCCTGTTATTAACTTGTTTATTTTATTTTTTGCCTTTTGTTTTTGCCTTACCTGCTTTCTGGAACCGTTCTTCGCCAGACTCGAACCCCGTCATCGCGGTCAACTCCTCTCTGCGTCTCAAGTCCACGAAATGCAGCCATACGTAGCTCTGGCTACATAATTCTCACTCTCCAGAAATGTATACGAGAGTACGTATTCACAATGAGCCTGTGTTGAATTTATTTACTAATGTGGACTATAGTTCGGCATTTACTGCATTATTAAATTATAATTTATGGATTATTATAATCCAAACCCAGTTAATAAACTGAGTATTATTCATTGTTTGTCCATGTTAGCAAATACATAAACATTAACTTAGAACCTACTCTTTTAGTAATTATAACAGGAGTTTATATAAAAGTGCATACGTCACCCTAGAATAATTGCTTTGTCTCAACAATAAATGCTTCTCCTCAACATGACAACACTAACTACAATTATAGTGTACAATTTTCAGTCAAAGTAGACATTGTTCACATGCAGGCAACAAATCAAGATCTTAAGTTACACTAAAAACTTACATTTGCTGTTTGTTCAAAGTACTTCTTTAAATTAAGCTGAAACAACACAATTCTTGAGTTTTTTTGAAGGGACAACTTAATTGTTTTATGTTTAATTCACTTAAATTTATGAAAACGAATAAGTTAACTTCATTCTTTCTTGTTGTCCCAACACAAATGTTCAGTGTATGCAATTTATTTTACACATTTTGAACATAAAACAATTAAGTTGTCTCAAAAAAGCTCAAGAATTGTGTTGATTCAGCTCATTTCATGGTTGAATTCATTGCATTCAGCAAACAATTTGTTTTTGAGTGTACATAAAGAACACAGAATTCCAATGTTTTAGAAAACAGTAGTCAGTTTAAATGTAATCATAATTTGGTAGTTAAGCATTGAGTTTGGCATCCAGGAAACACCTTTGAAGGATAAGGAACTGCTCTGTGCAAATTGTTAACCTTTGTATTAGTTTTTGTGTCTTTACTTAATGTTTTAGTGAAGACTAAAACTTCACAGACAGCAAGTACAAATGAAGAGCGTTGTCAGCAGGTGCTTTTATTCTCAGCAAATTCTGCCCTCAGTCTTTTGAGAGTTCTACTTTCGGGGTATGAGAATCTGAAGCATCGACATCAAAATCTGCACATGCTGCTCAGCATGCTCCTCCTCTGATGTTCAAGGCCTTCCCTCCTTCAAGACATGCGAATCAGTCAATCCGTCCATCAAATAAAAAAATAACAAACCACCATCCATTCATTTCAAGACGGTGCATGATCAATATCATCAATCCCAACTTCCATGCTTGTTTTCTTCCCCAAGGTTTCTCTCTCTCTCTCTCTTTTTCTCTCTCTCTCCCCTCTCCCCATCTCTCCAGCTGTATCCATTTCCTTCTGGCAAAAAGGGACTTTATGAATAAATGATACTGAATAGCTGAAGGTTCAGATACTAAATAATAAATTTCACCACCAAAAAACACAACAACTTCTCCAATCATAAAATAGCGCTCCCCTTCCATATTGATTGTGCTTTGCTTTGGCAACCAGATGCAGAGCAACACGGCCAGCAAGCATCCATGTGCGCGCGAGAGAGAGCGCGGGATTCGGCAGGGTTTTTTTTTTTTAACACGAGTCCGAAAGCGGTGCACGGAAAACCGGGACTCGGGCTCCAGAAACAGCGCCGCTCCCGCCGGCTAATGGAGTGTAACACGCGCGCCCGGGACGGAGAGGAGAAATACAGGGGAGGGAGTGAAAGAGGAGGGGGGTGGGATGGGGGACGAGTTCAATTCAGCGAAAGAACTTCTTCACGGGACGACTGATTCACAGTAAGTGCGGTCATCTGTTCTGTGGCTTTTTGCAGCGAGGGCTGATGATGATGATGATGATGATGGTGGTGTTGTGTGTCAGCGTACAGAGAGAGAGAGAGAGAGAGAGAGAGAGAGAGAGAGAGAGAGAGAGAGAGAGAGAGTAGTGGGTGAGTTAGAGACTGTCTGCTCACTCCAGGAACTTGCTTTCTAACTCAAGTGGTCTTTCGTGGCATTATGACCTGCGCGTGTGTGTGTGTGTGTGTGCGTGTGCGCGTGCGTGTAAGTTGATTCAAAAGTGCCTTGAAGTATTTTTGGGGGGCAGGGGTCGTCATCTGTGTGTTTCATTGCTTTGTGAGGCTGGTCAGGTGTGTTTATGTAACTGTATTGTTCAGTATTTTTGTACTGATAGATATAGATAGCATACAGTATATGGCAATATTCCTAATAAAAACTAATTTGTTATTTATATTACTACATTACTGACTAAATGTTGTGTTCACTTTGTTTAAACTGTGTTATAAGTGTAATCTGCATTAAATACTCACATAAAGTAAAAAAATATATGTATTACCTACATCTATCATAGTAAATTGTACATATAATGTGTTTTAGAATAATAATAACAGGTTAATAGTAGGCTAACAACACTACAACGAGGATTAATTCATCTAGTTGCTGTGCTGAGTTTGTTTATAATTATAAATTTTTAAACATGGGAATGCTAAAATAACTATAATATATTAATAATATTAACTAAGATTTATTAATTAAAAAATATATATGCTGTTAAAGTATGTTGCTTTGTAAGTTCCTGAATTCTACTGTAACATGAATAATCACATTAAAAGCTAGTATACAAAATGGCTTTTATTATGAACCAAACATTTTAAGTTTATATATAAGTTTAAAACTGAATATAAAAATTTACAACACATAAAGCTGGACATGGTTTAATTCATCCTCATACGTTTGAGATTGTCTTTTATAATCATTAATAAACAAACCTGTTTATTAACCTTTTAATTAACATTTGCCACAATCCAGAAAAATACCATTGAAGTATGATGACTATGATGTTCATGGTTTAATTATATATAGTTTAGTTTTTAAATTTGTGATTTGATGTATGCTTTTCAAATTGAAAAAATAGAATGAAAGTTTTTGTCATTTTAAAAAATTGTTTAAACAAATATTGAGAGCAGAGGTGAAATCTCAATGCTGCAGTATATATTTAATTAGTTAACATTGTTTTCATACAGTATACACACACTACACAGCAATGGAATAATAAAAAATTAGGAGACCACTTGAAAATTTTTCAGTATTTGTTGGATTTATCAGGTATGTTTTAGTAATTATTTGTTATTTTTTTTCCAGAAAATGACAACTGGTCAGAATATTTATTTATTTTGTTTGTTTGTTTGTTTGTTTGTTTGTTTGTTTGTTTGTTTGTTTGTTTGTTTGTTTGAAAATGAGTGTAAATGTTGATGTTAAAGCACTGGTATATTTTTGTTATTTTATGCAACAAAAATGTCTTCAGGATTTTATAGAATAAAACAGTTTGTTTGTTTGTTTATTTATTTATTTATTTATTTTTGTGCTCAATTTGGAATTTTGGAATTTATATTTTCCATAACTGTAATATAAAAGTGCCTACAAAACCACCTATAAAAACATTTGCAAGTTATTTTCAGATGAATAAATAACTGTTATTATCTTATATGCACTGGAAAAAAATACTATTTGCTCTTTGTTCGAACTACTACTTTAAAATGAGCTGCAACAACACAATTCTTCTTTTTTTGGGGACAACTTAATCGTTTTATGTTCAATCCACATAAATTTGTAAAAATTAATAAGTTAACATAAATCCTTCATGTTGTCCCAACACAAATTGATCAATTTTTTACAGTGTGCTATATCATTCATTCATTCATTCATTCATTTTCCTTCGGCTTAGTCCCTTTGTTCATCAGGGGTCGCCACTGTGAAATGAACCGCCAACTTATCCAGCATATGTTTTACACAGCGGATGCCCTTTCAGCTGCAACCCTGTACTGGGAAACATCCATACACACTCATTCCCACACATACACTACGGCCAATTTAGTTTCTTCAGTTCACCTATAGTGCATGTGTTTGGACTGTGGGGGAAACCGGAGCACCAGGAGGAAAACACACGCCAACACGGGGAGAACATGCAAACTCCACACAGAAATGCCAACTGACCCAGCCAGGACTTGAACCAGCGACCTTTTTGCTGTGAGGCGACAGTGCCAACTACTGAGCCACTATGTCGCCCCCTGCTATATCATTAGTAAAAAATATATATTTTTTTAAAAGTGTATATGGATAAGATTGAGATGACAGAATCATGGTGTTAATTTAATGATTATTGTTGTGGATTATTATTTATTGTTATGGATTGTTATTTATAACTGATGTAGAATGGAGAAGGGAATAAATAAGCATGTGCTTCTTCACTGTTAAAAAAATACAGGGTTCCACACAATCCCTTCATCTCCTCCCAACACAAATCGATTAAGTTAACTTACTGGTTTTTACAATTTTAAGGTGATTGAACATAAAACAATTAAGTTGTCCCCAATAAAAACTCAAGAATTCTGTTGTTTCAGCTCATTTTAAATAAGTAAATTGAAAAAGCAGCATTTATTATTATTTTTATGAGTGTTTCTATTCGCTTTCGAACATGTATGAGTTACAATTGTGTTGTATTGTGTTGTATTATTTTCCTTTGTTTATTAATTGTAGTTATTTATTTACTTCATTCATTTTCCTTCAGCTTAGTCTCTTTATTCATCTGGGGTCACCACAGCGGAATGAACCCCCAACTTATCCAGCATATGTTTTACACAGCGGATGCCCTTCCAGCTGCAACCCAGTACTAGGAAACATCCATACACACTCATTCACACACACACTCATACACTACAGCCAATTTAGTTTATTCAATTCACCTATAGCGCATGTGTTTGGACTGTGGGGGAAACCGGAGCACCCGGAAACCCACACCAACACAGGGAGAACATGCAAACTCCACACAGAAATGCCAACTGATCCAGCTGGGACTCGAACCAGCGACCTTCTTGCTGTGAGGTGACAGTGCTAATCACTGAGCCCCCGTGTCGCCCCTATTTATTTACTTGTATTTTTTTATGTGTATGTCCGAAATAAAGTCTAAATAAAAGTGTTGAAAACAATAAAAAAAGAAATTTAAACCATGTATTTTTTAGATAGTTTTTTCTTCTCAAATGCAGTCATCCATCTGAATCAGATAATCGATTAAAATCCTCCTGCCTCCCCCCTGAAGTCAAACACACGTGCAAATCACATTCACACTTTGGAAAATCCTCCCAGTAATGGGTTCAGGTTAGTGACCTCGCTGGTAAACACATATTCAAATTGTGTGGCGAGTGTTAAATTATTGACATCTCAATGAATATGCAGATGCAGTGAGGATGTGCGGGTGTGAATGTGACCTGAACACTTTCAGTTTCCAGTCTGAACAGCCTCTGATAAAAAGCGTTTTGAGTTTTGTTGTGATGCCCTGTGTGTGTTTAGCGTTATTATGTTGTATGCTTTTAATTTGCTTTGAAGCGATTGTGTTGCTCGTGTTCCCCTGATAGACATTGTTAGGGAAACAGTGTTCAGTGTCCCTCGCCGAGGAACTGAGGTTTTCTTCTGTTCATGTTTCATTCATTTGCGTCGTTGTTCATTGGATCTTTTGGGAATGAGGATGTTCTGGATAAACGCGCTGCTACTTATTCAAGCTGCTCGGGTGAAAGAGACTCTTATTCTGACTCTCGGATTTTGTACTCACAGGAAATATTACAGTTCTTGTAAAGCAGAATTGTATTTTATTTTTCATTCTAATCTTCAATTAGTGTAGTCTGAACCTTTTAATGCAGTATTCAAATTTTAGATATAATTTATACTCTACATATCAAGAATAGTAAGAAATTGTCAGTCATAAAACTTATATTTATATATAGTATATTATTATATATTACTGTATGTATAGAGTAAATATTTATTTGATAATTGATTTATTTATTTTATAATTTATATATATATATATATATATATATATATTCTTAAGGAATTCTAATAACTCTAATAACTTGTCAGTACGACTCTTTATGGAGTCATAATTATAAGCCAGCATAGTATACTTTGTATCAATGCAGTGTAACTCTTATTATCTATTATCTAATATGAATTGATAATTAATTACAAACAAATACAGCAAAATTCATTCATTCATTTTTCTTCGGCTTAGTCCCTTTATTCATCAGGGGTCGCCACAGCGGAATGAACTGCCAACTTATCCAGCATATGTTTTACACAGCGGATGCCCTTCCAGCTGCAACCCAGTACTGGGAAACATCCATACACACTCATTCACACACATACACTACGACAAATTTAGTTTATTCAATTCACCTATTGCGCATGTGTTTGGACTGTGGGGGAAACCGGAGCACCCGGAGGAAACCCATGCCAACACGGGGAGAACATGGAAACTCCACACAGAAATGCCATCTGACCCAGCCGGTACTCAAACCAGCGACCTTCTTGCTGTGAGGCTACAGTTCTAACCACTAAGCCACCGTGTCGCCCTTTGACCAAACTTAGATAACTTAATTAATCTAGCGAAACCTTTAAATTACACTTTAAGCTGAATACTAGTATCTTGAAATATATCTAGAAAAAAATATGCACTGACATGGCACTTAATATTCCACTAGGGGACAAAAGAATTTAGTGGACAAAAGAATTTAGTTATTAGAAATTAGTTATTAAAACTATTATGTTTAAAAATCGTCTCTCCGTTAAACAGCATTTTTCGAGCACAATTATTATTATTATTATTATTATTAAACAGCACAAATATTTTTTAAAGAATTAAAATTTAGGGATAATCATTTGGAACCGTATTTCTCTTTCAAGTAGCTGTATTTCATTCAGGGAAGTTAATGGTAGATTTATGTTTCTCTTATCAGCACTTTTTTTTTTTTTTACCTCAGTCTGAGAGTGAGAGAGTGAGCGAGAGTGGCACACTTCATACTTCATGGCAGAATTTCTGAGAGCACTATAAAAGTTTGATGTTAATGAAGGTGAAGTGGGATTGGAGATGACAGGTCCACTCTCCTCCGCTTCCCCCTGTCTGACTCAATTAGACACTGGACAGAAAAAAACTCCACATTTCACCCAGATGAGGTGCAATCTCACAAAACTTGCTTACCTGATTTTTTTTAGAGTACAGTTTTAGCACTCTTCTTCACAGTGTGAACAGCATGAACACCCTGCTGTTTAAATATTCAACACACTGTAAGCATAAAACATAAGAGTAAAAATAGAAAATATGTTTTGTTTTTGCCTACAAACAGCTTAAAAGAGATTAAAGGGGACCTATTATGCAAAAATCACTTTTATAAGGAGTTTAAACACAGTTGTGTGGCTATAGTGTGTGAATATAGCCAGCCTCTAATGGTAAACGTTAGTTAATTGTATCTGTTATAATCACACTTCTTAAAAAATCCTGCAGAAACACTTTGATTGACATTCTCCCTTTGTACGTGTCATCAGATGGGGAAAGCCCTGCCCATTAGTGACCATCTCTCCCTCATTAGCGTAAACAGCCCTAAGTGAGAAGCAGCTGTCTGCCATTGTTTTTTTTATCTGCTTCTATGACAATGCAAAGGCATTTGTAGCTCCACCCTCTTTTGAAAAGAGCATTTGAATTTGAATCATTTGAATTTAAAGCGACAGTCAGCAAAATAGCATAATTTGAATGAAAGCCTAAAAAAGGCAGTTTCAAAGAGTTATAAAAAAAAAATGTTGTGGGGTATTTCGAGGTGAATCTTCACATACACACTCTAGGGACATCAGAGACTTATTTTGCATATTTTATCATTATTTTACTTGGGTAATTATTTACACATTATATATTTCTGTGTTTTTAGTCAGTATTTGACCATTTAATTGTATGGTATTATCAAGTCTGCTGGGTTTATTAGCAGAAAACATTATTTTGAATGCAGTAGTTATTGATTATTGAGTGTAATTTTTACAAATAATTTGTTGTAAATACAATTTATGTATATGTGTATTTATATGAACTTATATAATTTATATACTATACTGGGGGGGAACATTTCAGATTATATATTTCTGATTTGTTTGCATAAAATAAATAGGAAAGAGAACAGCATTTATGTGAAGTATTTATTTTCGTTACAACATAAAAGTCTTTCACTTTTAATCGTTTACTGTTAATATGTTTCAGAGATGCTGAGATTCTGTAATGACAAATTAGCATCCAGAATTAGCCTATAACAAGATAAAAGTCTATTACTGAATGTGAGGATTCAATGATTTTTCAGATCAAACAATGTATTACATTAAGTTCCATTATTAAGTCCAAAATGTGCATCTTGACAATGAAAGTTCTTTATTGGCATTGATGGTTCCATGAAGGAACTTTAACATTCATATTGTAGATTGTTTTATGTTCCACAAGAGCTTCATTATAAACTCCTACAAATAAAGGTTCTTTATTGGCACAAAAGTTTTCATAAACAACGTTTTCTTTCCACCAAAGTTTCTTTAGTAGAAAAGGGTTCTTTCGGTTATCCAGATGTTCGTCCCACTGAAGAGATGCAGTTCATGCAAAAAATGAATGCCGTTTTTTTCCTGCATTCTTCAGAATGTCTTCCTTTGTGTTTAACAGAAGAAAGAAACTCAAGCACTTTGGAACAAGTGGAAGATGAGTAAATTATGACACAGTTTTCATTTTTGGGGGAACTGTCCTTTTAAGAAAAAAAATGTTTGGAACCCAAATATGTTTCTTCTATAACATCACTGTGAACACCCTCTTTGATTTTTTTTAATTTTATTTATTTAAATGTTGTGAAAAATGATCAGGGGTGTCAAACTCAGTTCCTGGAGGGTCGCAGCCCTGCAGAGCACTGAAAAAAAGGATGTCTGCAAAATTGTTGCAACTAATTTATATGGTTTGAATTTAAACAAACAAATGAAATTTAGTAATGTTTAACTTAATTTGTTTGTTTACATTTTGCCCAAATAAATTGTTTACAACCACTTAACTTTTATTATTAAACTTTTACTATTAAATTTAGTAAATCCAAGGAATCATCTTTAAATAATTTTTAAAGTTTAGTTCCAACCCTGCTTCAACACACCTACCTGCAGGTTTCAAACAAGCCTGACGGACTCAATTAGTTGGATCAGGTGTGTTTAATTAGGGTTGGAACTAAACTGTGCAGAGCTGCAGCCCTCCAGGAACTGAGTTTGACACCCCTGCTTTAGATAATTAAAATGTTCTTTACACTAAGAAAAAAAAATGATATGATGAATTCGTAATTTATCTTTAAACATCATAATCAGTATGTATTTTACTGAATTTTAAATTGATTTCACAGCTGAAATAATTCTTTTAAATGAAGCTTTTTTTATTGGCATCATTGTTTCTTCAAAGAGCCTATAACGCCCAATGAAGTAGAGAGCAGAAAAGAGTAGAAAAGGTACTGAAATGTTCTTCACACAAAAAAAAAGACATGTTTAATTTAGATGAATGCCAATCTTCAATGCTTTGGTGCATAGATTTAAGCTTGGTCTCATTTTAAAGAAGATACTTGTCGGATTGTAGCTAAAATGAAAAAAGTTCAAAAAGTAAAACAAAAAAAAGTTTAAGCCTTTAAGTTTATGAAAATAATCAAACAAGAAATATATAGTTTATTACAGTACATAAAATATGTATGTTACAAATTTGACAGAAAAAGCTATATATCTGAACCATTTATATTCCAAATTTGAGTTTGATATCTCAAAAGAAGAGCTTTCCGTAAGATTTTGATTAGCCGCAGTACCAAACATGACCACCAGATGACATACAGTTTCCATTGGTGACCATATAAGGGCGCCTCCGATTTCAGTGTATGTCTTGAGGAATGTTTTTTAATACTTTTGACAATATTTGTAAAGTAGGCGTCAAATTCTAAAGCAGTATGAGCAGTTTAGTGGTATTTGATTGGAATTTAGCCTATAAAAACATAAAGAAGTGTTTACATGTGGATTGCTGTAGCAAAGTAATGGTTTACAACTCTGATGAGCATCCTTGTCCCAAATTAATAAATAACTGTTGCTTAGTAATATCTATCAAAAATCATCAGAAACTAGACATTTTAAGATTTCAAATGATATATAGTTTGTCATGATTGCTTTATGTTTAGACTATAATATTATGGTTTAAATATGTAACCGATTTAATTGCAATATAGTGAAGTAAGTTAAGGGGCTAACTGAAAGGTTGGCATCTCTGCAAAAACCCTCTTCAGAAAGTAGTAACACTATACAATAAGGTTGTATTAGTTAATGTCATTTCATGTATTTACTAACACGAACAAACAATAACAAATATGTTTATTACAGTATTTGTTCATGTTAGTTAACATAAGTTAATAGAAATAAAGTAATTTTTTAGTTCATGTTAACTCACGGTGCGTTAAATAATGTTAGCAAGCATGAATTTGGATTTTAATAAGAATAGTAAATATTAAGCAATAATTAATAAATGCTGTACAAGTATTGTTCATACTTAGATCATGTTAGTAACTAGCATTACTACAAAAACCTTATTGTAAAATGTGACCCTTTAGTTTTAAGAGTGCATTATGGTAAAAGTATTTTATGGTAAAGCAAATATTGTTAGAATATTTTTCCATCCTAAATTGTGTGGATACCCTGAACTTGTTGACTACAACTAAAAAGAAAGGTGTTTTTCTTTGGAAAGCAAGGACTGGGAGCCACATCTGAAGACCGACTGTATCTGCATGAATTGAGACGAAGCCCTGCTGCAGGTGCTTTGACATTACTGTCCCGATTCAACATCCCAAACACCAGCCCTCATAGCAAAAAGCAGCTCTCTCGCTTTCTCTGTGTGTGCGTGTGTGTGTCTCCTGTGCCTCTAGGGGCCTCCACTTATTACCCATGATGCTCTGAGAGAGTGAACCCCCCCATACCCTAATCTCAGACATGAAAGAGGTGTTCGGGCCGGGCTGAGATGATTCCGGCTCACAGGGGAATAGAGGAGCGAGAGGTTTAATAATGACCCACTCTGAAGGGTTTGGGCCCCGGGGAGCGTCCGCGGTGCCTGAGGGGGTCAGGGCCGGCTGGAGTGACGAGGGGCCCCTGAGTGATCACCCCAAATCTCAGGGTGATTTACAGGGCCAAAGCATGTCAGGGGCCCGGTTATGACACAGCGAGTGGGTGTCTTATTTGTAAAACAGCCATAGACTGAGAGGAACACTGGTAGGACAGGCAGAAGTATTGGAGACTCCTTGGAGATCTTTAAATTAAAATGCATGATTGTTTTATTTTATAGAAATTTTAATAGAGATTTGTTTTATTTTCAAATATTTCCCAAATGATGTTTAACAAAGCAAGGAATTTTTCACAGTATTTTCCATAACATTTTTTCTTCTGGAAAAAGTCTTATTTGTTTTATTTCGGCTAAAATAAATCAGTTTTTTTATTTTTTTAAAACCATTTTGAGGTCAATATTATTAGCCCCCTTACGCAATAGTGTTTTCCGATTGTCTACTGAACAAACCATTGTATATTATACAATGACTAATTAACCTAACTTGCCTAATTCACTATAATTAACCTAGTTAAGCCTTTAAATGTCACTTTAAGCTGAATACTTGTGTCTTGAAAAATAACTAGTAAAATATTATGTACTGTCATCATGGCAAAGATAAAAGAAATCAGTTATTAGAAATGAGTTATTAAAACTATTATGTTTAGAAATGTGTTGAAAAAAAATATTTAATTTAAACAGAAATTGGGGGAAAAATATACAGAGGGGCTAATAATTCAGGAGGGCTAATAATTCTGACTTCAGCTGTATATTTATTTTTTCTTTTGTAATTTAAAGTCAATTTAATGTGTCCTTACTGAATGAAAATATTTATTTATTTTCTTCAGCTTAAATGTCACTGGAATAAATTGCGTTAATAAATTGCAATATAAAATAAATTTATGGGGCAGCGCAGTGGGTAGCGCTGTCGCCTCACAGCAAGAAGGTCGCTTGTTCGAGCCTCGGCTGGGTCAGTTGGCATTTCTGTGTGGAGTTTGCATGTTCTCCCCGTGTTCGCGTGGGTTTCCTCCGGGTGCTCCGGTTTCCCCCACAAGTCCAAAGACATGCGGTATAGGTGAATTGGGTAAGCTAAAATTGTCCGTAGTGTATGTGTGTGAATGAGTGTGTATGAATGTTTCCCAGTGATGGGTTGCAGCTGGAAGGGCATCCGCTGCGTAAAAACATATGCTGGATAAGTTGGCGGTTCATCCCGCTGTGGCGACCCCAGATTAATAAAGGGACTAAGCCGAAAAGAAAATGAATGAATGAATGAAATTGTCCGTAGTGTGAATGGGAGTGTATGGGTGTTTCCCAGTGATGGGTTGCAGCTGGATCGGCTGCATCCGCTGTGTAAAACATATGCTGGATAAGCTGGCGGTTCATTCCGCTGTGGTGACCCCAGATTAATAAGGAGACACACACACGCACACACAGAGAAAGCGAGAGAGCTGCTTTTTGCTATGAGGGCTGGTGTTTGGGATGTTGAATCGGGACAGTAATGTCAGAGCACCTGCAGCAGGGCTTCGTCTCAATTCATGCAGATACAGTCGGTCTTCAGATGTGGCTGAAAAGAAAATGAATGAATGAATGAATAAATTTATTAATAAATAAATTGTTTATATTTCCTAATATTACTGTTTTTCTGTATGTGGATCACATAAATGCAGCCTTGATCACCCATAAAAGACTTTTTAAAACATTTTTCAAAAATGTAAATGCTCTAAATGACCACTTTTTAAATTAATGCTACATAAAAAAAACTGTATTTTGGACAGTAATATTGGAGCTCATAAAATGCATTGTTTGATTTTTTTATGTAAAAGCTCTAATTTAACCCCATTTTATTAATGTTACGTAAAAACTCAGACAGTATTTTGGACTTGTAATACTGGAGCTCTTAAAATGCATTGTTTGATTTTAAAAACATTTCTTCAAATTTTGAATTAAAATCTTTTAGCTTATTATAGATTTTCCGATGTGTCATTGAAGCGATGTTAAAATCAGCATTAAATATACTAACAGTGGACACAATTTTCTATTATTTTTATAATTATTCAGCAGGGATGAAAAAACGGTCAAAAGTGACAGTACAGACTTTTACACTAAAATAAACAATTCTAAAAGTTATTTTAATCGTTGTATTCAAAGAATTTAAAGATATATTAATATGAAAAATGTTTCATACGCATCAATTCAGACAGGAGTAATGACGCAAAAATATATACACATACCTGTCAACATTGGGATGTGAAAATAAGGGATACCACCCCTCCCCCCTCCCCCCAAACAATTAATAAATATATTCTTCTGGAGCTGTTTCATTGTAAATAAACAGTTGAAACGGTCAGTAATACATTTTTATTATTATTTACAAAGGATATAATAAATAGTATACATTAGAAAAAGCTGCAAATAAATTAGCAAACAGTTTAGCCTATTCAAATTAATAGCTATTATATAGAAATTGAATCAGCTTATCAAATCTCATTGACCTTTTCTTCACTGTATAATTTAAACATTCTGAGTAAAGAGCAGCGAATTAATCTCTCCTTTAGATTTTTCGTTTAATTACATTAAATAATAAGGTGTCACTTTAAAAATGCACAGATCTATAATGAAAGCATTCGACTTTTTATGCTCATTTTAGACTAAATTAGTTGTTTAAAAGAAAACCCACCAAGATCGACATGTTTAGATGTTGTTATTATTATTGTTATTATTATTATTATTATTATTATTATTATTATGTGTATGTGTCTGTTCAAACACGCACCCAAAACCCAGAGTGTCCTCTTTCGCTCCGCTTCAAATCGCGTGTACAGAATCCGTTTGGGAAACAGCGTCTGTTTATCAGTATGGAGTGCGTCTGACAGTCATGCACCGCTATATGAACTGACTGTTTTGAGGATTGCATAGGGGCAACGGTGCCTGTAATGGAAAGGAAGGGAATCGAGCAGTTTTTATATTTATTTCAAAGTCTTTTCATGCCTAAATAAAATGAAAGCACAGAACAGATTCACATTTAAGAGCAGGGGGTGTCCCCTGGTGGTTTGGCGGTATGGGTTGTGTATAGGGAGGATCGGCTCTTTAATGTTTATTGCCACCCTTCATAGAAAGATTAAAAATACGGGATGATAGCGGGATAGAACTGTAAAATACGGGAGAATCCCAGGAAAAACGGGAGGATTGACAGGTATGTGTATATATATGTATTCAATAACTTGTAATGATATATCTCAATAGTACTACATTTTGACCTAATAAAAGCACAGATGACTTTCAAAAAAAGTTTTAATTTCGCAGTTAGAATTATAACATCTCCTTTCTCCGTTTTCCCTCCATTTATTTCATTGTGCAAATAACCGGATCTGTTTTAAATGTGTGCAATACTACAACTGAAATAAAAACCTCCCATCTCTGTGTCACCGCTGACAGATGAGGACTTTTCGCAAGTTGGCGCGGGGTGTAATTTAACGCCGTTATTTCGCGAGAGGTTCCTCTGTTCCGTTAATCCTGTCCAAGTCCCCGGGAATTATTAGGAGCATCAATATCTTTAGCATATTGCTGGCGGCTCCGAGACACTATCTGGTTTCATTATTGGTGTCAGTTCAATTATGGCTCACACCCAAGTGTTTTTCCACCATCGAATAGCATCAATCGACAGAACCATTTGACGAGACACCGCCCCGCTCCTAACACACATGCATACACACACACACGCTTTTGACATCCAGCTAATGCTCGCGTCCGTAAGACAGCAGCATGCGTAATGGAGGCTGTTTTCTGGGCCGCGCTGCGCAGCTGAGGCAGCCGGACTCATTGCATCAAATATTAATGAAATGGAAGCGAACACCCAGACTTCTCCTCCACCACTGCGAAAGAAAAGAGAGAGAGAGAGAGAGAAAAAGAGAGAGAAGTGGAATGTGTTTAGGAGCTCTGTCTGATGACCGTAATTAGGACCTCTCCAATTAAAAATTCAACAGCTGCAGTTTATTTCAGAGCATGAATCTTCCTCTCGCCGCAGCATTTATTTCCTTTTACAAAGTATTTTATTTTACGATGCTAATTGAAGGAGGCTTTTTACCTCCACCCTCAGTGTCTCCATCTTTCTGTGCATCTGTTTCCCCCTCGTGATTCTGGCCGGTTTGTTTATTTCCTTACTTTTTGTTTTGTGTGCATTTTTATATCGCATTTACTAACGATTGAGCTGTTTGTTCTGGGCTCTCTGCAACATCTATTCATTTCTCTCGCAGTCTGGATGTGCTTTGTGCTCTGGGAGAAGGATTTTAGTTTTGTCAGACTGATATTAATCGTTAGATGGTTAGTGGTAAGCGCGACCCTTGACTTTTGCCCTTTTTGTAAAGTATTGGTGCACATTTGTTATTTTCTGAATGTATTAAAAACATCATTAAAGGGATAGTTCACCTCAAAATGCTGTCATTTATTTAACCTTCACTTGGTTAAAACCTGTTTGAGTTGAACACAAAATAAGATATTTTGAAGACAGCTGGAAACCTGTAACCATTGACTTCCATAGTATTTGTTTTTTCTACTATGTAATCAATGGTTACAGGTTTTCAGCTTTTTCTGAAATATCTTCTTTTGTGTTCAACCCCCCCAAAAAAGAAACTTTGGTTTGAAACCACTTCAGGGTGAATAAATAGTGAGTAAATTAAAATTTTTGAGTAAACGATCACTTTATGCTCATTAAGGCAGCACAATTTACTTAAAAATAGAGTAAAATAGACAGTAGTTGCTGAATTAAAGGGGCGACGCGGTGGCGCAGTGGGTAGCACGTTCGCCTCACAGCAAGAAGGTCGCTGGTTCGAGCCTCGGCTGGGTCAGTTGGCATTTCTGTGTGGAGTTTGCATGTTCTCCCCGTGTTCGCGTGGGTTTCCTCCGGGTGCTCCGGTTTCCCCCACAAGTCCAAAGACATGCGGTATAGGTGAATTGGGTAAGCTAAAATGGTCCGTAGTGTATGTGTGTGAATGACTCTGTATGAATGTTTCCCAGTGATGGGTTGCAGCTGGAAGGGCATCCGCTGCGTAAAACATATGCTGGATAAGTTGGCGGTTCATCCCACTGTGGCGACCCCGGATTAATAAAGGGACTAAGCCGAAAAGAAAATGAATGAATGAATGTTGAATTAAAGTCATATGACAAATGAAAATTCATATTTCAGTACCACAGCGTTATCAGTATTCATGGTTCACATTCAGAATAGTGTTGCTTATCATTTTCTGAAATAAAACACTTATTCTGAATTGTACTTAATAAAATATACTAATATATGCTTGGTTCTACACAATTCCTTCATGGTGTGTCCCAACACAAGTTGATTAAGGAAACTTAATCATTTTTACATATTTAAGTGGATTGAACATAAAGCAATTAAGTTGTCTGAAAAACAAACCCCAAAAAAGAAACTTATAAAGGTTTGAAACCACTTCAGGGGGAATAAATAGTGAGTAAATTTAAATTTTTGAGTAAACGATCACTTTATGCTCATTAAGGCAGCACAGTTTACTCAAAAATAGAGTAAAATAGACAGTAGTTGCTGAATTAAAGTCATATGACAAATGAAAATTCATATTTCAGTACCACAGCGTTATCAGTATTCATGTTTCACATTCAGAATAATGTTGCTTGTCAAGGTTTGAAACCACTTCAGGATGAATAAATAGTCAGTAAATAAAACATTTTGTGTAAACTATCACTTTATGCTTATTAAGGCAGCATAATTTGCTTAAAAATACAGTGAAATAGACAATAGTTGCTGAATTGAAGTCATATGAATTGAGATTGAATTGAAAATTCATATTTTCTTTTTTCATGTTTCACAGAATAGTGTTGCTTGTCATTTTCTGAAATAAAACACTTATTCTGAATTGTACTTAATAAAATATACTAATATATGCTTGGCTCCAAACAATTCCTTCATGGTGTGTCCCAACACAAATTGATTAAGAAAACTTAATCATTTTTACATATTTAAGTGGATTCAACATAAAGCAATTAAGTTGTCTGAAAGAAAAAAACTTAAGAATTGTGTTGTTTCAGCTCATTTTAAGTAATAACCAGCAAAAGTCATTTTTGAGAGCAAATCAGTAAAATCTAGTAGTTTAAAGTACTGTGTAATTATTTAAAATGATAATTAATGAGTATTTTAGGGCTGCGCTGTGATCCTTAACGGCATAGTTTACCCAAAAATGAAATTTGCACCTTTCACGCCACATTTGAGTTTATTTTTTCAACTAAACCCAAAAGAAGATATTTTGAAGAAAGCTGAAAACCGGTAACCATTGACTTCCATAGTAGGAAAAACAAATACTATGGAAGTCAATGGTTACCAGTTACATCTTATTTATGTTCAGCAGAAGAAAGAAACTGAGGTTTGTGACAAATGAAAGGTCAGTAAACAATGAGAGAATTTCTCGGTTTTGTGTGAACTATCCCTTTAAATGATTTTTTTTAAATGTCATGTAAAGGTTGTTGTTCCAAATAAGATTTTGTCTAAAATAAATGAGTTACCCTGAGTTCCATTTTAGTAAATATCTTCTAAAAATGTGTTACAGTCACAATTTTTGTTATGACTATAATATACCACCATTGTTTTGATGCATAAAAACTCCTTTTTACCTTCAAAAAGGAGTTATACACTTAAGCATGTGTGTTTTGTACCTGTGCAGCGTGTGTGTGATGTGTGTCTGTGCAGCTTTACTCATGTAATGCCTTTGTCGGCACGAACCCCGAGGCGTTTATTTGTGCATTTGACAACAGCGTACGTAATGGAAACAGTCAACTTTGGTGTTTCCATGTTTGATTCGTTCCCGCAAACATGTGTTTGTTTTAAACAAAGCCCGAGCCCTGGAGTACATCAGTTTAGAGGAACAATACACCGAAGGATGAGACAGACGAACACTTTGGCCTCCACTCTTCTGATGAAACCGGTAATCGGCTCTTGTTGGCTTTAAAGTCGTATTGGGAAATGAACAATGAGAGAAGCTCGTGTTTCCAAACGCACACACACACACACACACTGACGCAAACGCAGCTGCTCAAATGGTTTGAGTCCTTTAAAATCTCTCTGCTTTCATAGGCCTGTCACCTCTCTCTCTCTTTCTTTTTTATTTTTTCTCAGTGTTTGGCTCTCTCTCTGCTTGACACAGGCACAGAGAACAGTAGTGAGAGCAGATGCCAAAGGGTTGTGAGCGAGACGGGCCGAGAGAGAGCGCCCGCTTTGATGTCGTTCAGCAGACGAAAAAAACAAAACCAAAGAAAAGCAAGAAACAAACACTGGTGCAGAAGTGCAGTGAAGCCTGAGTCTACCTGTCTTCATTCATATCTCTCATCTTATCGCATTATCAACACGTCTAAATCCTGTCACAATCTCCCAGCCGGAGCCGAACGGCCCAAAATCAAACCAAAACTGCTCTCATCTGCAGAATAACGCCAGCTTTTAACCCTAAAAGCGTGTGGTTTCAGAGCAGATGTGGTGTGTTTGTGGTGAATTGATGCTATTGTGCTTTTATTCAGTCGTTTTCAGAGGCAAAAGGAGAAGGGGTGGACTTTTGAGGCAGTATGGAATAGAGGTTGTGATTATCTTTTCTATTTTAATGTATATCTAACTGAAATATCGTCCCTGATTAGAAGAAATAGAGGATGGGGCTTGATTTTGGTTCACTCAAAAGGAAAAAAGATGTTGCTTGTTCAAAATACTTGCTTAAAATGAGCTGAAGCAACACAATTCTTGAGATTTTGTTGTGACAACTTAATTATTTTATGTTCAATCCGCTTAAAATTTCTAAAAAAACTGATAAGTTAACTTAATTCCTTCATGTTGTCCCAGCAAAGATCGATTGTGTGGAACCCACCAGTAAAATATGCTGGGTTCCACATAATCCCTTCATGTCGTCCCAACGCAAATCGATTAAGTTAACTTGATGGTGTTTACAATTTTAAGTTGATTGAACATAAAACAATTAAGTTGCCATAAAAAATACTCAATAATTGTGCTGTTTCACCTCATTTTAAATAAGTAGTTTGAACAAGCAGCAAATATATATATATATATATTTTTTTAAAAAAAATTTTTAATTTTTTTTTATTTTTTTGAGGGTTGGATGGATGTGGTTTGCTATTGGTGGATCTCCTGTGATTGACAGGTTGATTCCGCTCTCACTCCAGTAAAAACATCATCAGAGCAGAGAAGGGATGCCAAGTTTATAGGACAAAATATTTTGATATTATGATCCTGACAGTACCACATATAATAATTAATTTGATTTTAAATGCCAGATAATGTTCAGCTATTTTATTTTATTTTTGATTATAAAAGGTTTACGTTTTTATACTGTATGTGCTGCATGTAAAGATGATTGAAAATATAGAAATGAAAATGCAAATATTAGGACTGTCATTGTAAAAGTAAAAAAATGTAAATTGTTATTATAATTAAATAATTATAATTATAATTATGTATTATTATTATTATTATTATTATTATTATTATTATTATTATTATTATATATTTAAATGCATTTAATTAGCTAAAATCACCATTGTAAATTAATTGGAAATGAAAGAGGACTGAGAATTTTTTGTCAATAAAAACTGCCACATATTTAAGCTTTAAAAGGACGTCTTTCATTAAAAATAATAATAATAATAATAATAATAATAATACATAATTATAAAAATCTGAGGAAAAAAGTAAATTGTTATGTTAGCAAAACACTTAATACTGAATTGTTTTTATTTCGACACAATCCCAAAATCCCCCTAATCATTCTAGAATATCGAATTAATTAATTATTAATAAATTTTTCATTCATTCATTCATTTTCCTTCGGCTAAGTCTCTATTTCAGGGGTCGCCACATTGGAATGATCCGCCAACTATTCCAGCATATGTTTTACACAGCGGATGCCCTTCCAGCCGCAACCCAGTATTGGGAAACCCATAAACTCTCACATTCACAGACACACACTCATACACTACGGCCAATTTAGCATACCCAATTCACCTATAGCGCATGTCTTTGGACTGTGGGGGAAACCGGAGCACCCGGAGGAAACCCACACCAACACGGGTAGAACATGCAAACTCCACACAGAAATGCCAACTGGCCCAGCCGGGACTCGAACCAGTGACCTTCTTGCTTTGAGGCAACAGTACTAACCACTGAGCCACCATGCCACTTTAATAATTAATACATTTTTCAAACAAATAAAAAAATATTGTATTTTTTTATATTGAAATACACATAAACAGTGCTGTGCAGTCTTAGTTATCTAGCAGTTATTGATATACTGTTCTCGGTGCTGTATTTTGTTAATACTCTAAATGCTGCTAATTGTATGTAAAGTGGTTTTAATTTCATTGAAAAGAAACAGACTGATACTATATGATAAGTAAGCTTGCAAAAAAGTCTGCTCTTCAGCTAGTCTTATTGTAACAGAGCACGTCATCTTAAATTTTGCTTTGCTAAATTTAAAACATTTCCACCAACAATTTGGATGAAATTATTCCATCGGTTTTCCATCAGATTCACAGCAGAAATAATGAAAAATGAGCCTCACGAAAATGAGGCTCTCAAAATTGCCCCAATCAGCAGAGTCAAAAGTCAGCTCATGATGAATCTTCATATGCACGATTGTAATCATTCACCCCAAAAATACTGGAATATAAATACAGGCCTAAGCACACGTAGATCCGCACTTCCTCAGACTAATGAGCTCATGGATCATGGCGGGGTTGAGGATCATGTCTTCATTACATTTAAATGAGATCTGTCTGAATCATTGTTCAAACAGACTCCTGGTTCACCCGTACGGAAAGATTAAAAGCATTCAAAACCATTTTCTTTGTAAATTTGTCTAGGGGCGTCCCTGTTATTGAGTATTATCCGAGACTGGGACAGGACAGAATTGCTGAAGATTGTTCCTGGTTCTTGACAAACATTATCTAATAAAAGCTGTTCTGCGTTTGCTGAAATGTCCCGTTCTCACAGTTTAATCCCACTCCACATCACTTCAAATAAACCTTGGTTGTTTATTTTGCCGTGGCTTTAAATAAATGTGCAATATCACATGAGTGGCTGTGTGAAATAGGTCCCTTGATGACACTACGATAAGTGTGTAAATAAATCCGAAAACATAAATATATATATATATATATATATATATATATATATATATATATATATA
>CAIGQV010000919.1:12464018-12474868 GCA_903798115.1 Danio jaintianensis
TATCTATCTATCTATCTATCTATCTATCTATCTATCTATCTATCTATAAACACCGGGCCACTCCAACCACCAAATAATGTTATATTAATTAATCATAATTTTTATATAAAAATAATTTCTAAATTATGATATATTCCAGCACATTTAAACCTATTTTTCTTTTTGCCATAAACAATTCTACATGTATCAGCTACGCTTTTCCATCCAGCAGATAAACACATACAAATGTATGCAGAGACTCATTATTACCACAGGGTGATTTGGAAACTGCTCCCCTGGTTCAAATTCCACACCGAAAAAAGTCCACAAATTCCAACACGGAGAGTCAAAAACACTGTGTGACATTTCTGTTCAAAGCCTAGTTCTTTTGCTCTGCTTCAGAATGGATTGTTATCGCGCGCAGTAACCCACCCTGTGATAATTATCGTCAATAATTTATGCAGGCGGCCAGTGGATGGTGTTTTTTAAATGGGGTTGCTGTCTGCAGTCGTGCTCTGGCTGCTCCTGCTCATTTAGCTGGCTTTAATGTGCCATCTACCATTATCTATATGAGTCTGCTGTGCTTGTTTTTCACCACTGTAGTTTTGTGCAAAGGGGCACTTTTTTCTACTATGTCTCTCTCTCTCTCTCTCTCTCTCTTTTCTTTCCCTCCCTCCTTTCTCTCTCTCTCTTTCCTTCAGTTTCATTTTTATTGTATGTTTGTTCTCTCTTGTGTTTTTCTTCTTTGTGTTTCCATGTGGTCATGTTACCTTACATTCTTTTTGCACTCTTAATTTCATTCATTCATTCATTTTCTTTTCGGCTTGGTCCCTTTATTAATCTGGGGTCGCCACAGCGGAATGAACCACTAACTTATCCAGCGTATGTTTTACGCAGCAGATGCCCTTCCAGCTGCAACCCATCACTGGGAAACACCCATACACTCCCATTCACACACATACACTATGGACAACTTAGCTTACCCAATTCACCTATAGCGCATGTGTTTGGACTTGTGGGGTGAAACCGGAGCACCCGGAGAAAACCCACACGAATACGGGGAGAACATGCAAACTCCACACAGAAATGCCAACTGACCCAGCCGAGGCTCGAACCAGCGACCTTCTTACTGTGAGGCGATTGTGCTACCCACTGCGCCACCGTGCTGCCTGAACCGCCAACTTATCCAGCATATGTTTTACACAGCGGATGCCCTTCTAGCTGCAACCCAGTACTGGGAAACATCCATACACACATTCAAACACATACAGTACGGCCAATTTAGTTTATTCAGTTCACCTATACCGCATGTCTTTGGACTGTGGGGGAAACCGGAGCACCCGGAGGAAACCCACGCCAACACGGGGAGAACTGGCCCAGCCGGGATTCAAACCAGCGACCTTCTTGCTGTGAGGCGACAGTGCTAACCACTGAGCCACCGTGTCGCCCCAATTATTATTTTGTATTAGTTTTATTACAAAAAATTATAATATTTTTCTTATATTCCAAAAATTATTAGAATAAAGATAATTTCCCATGAAGTTCTATTGTAAATTTTGTACTGTAAATATATCAAAACTCAATTTCAAAGAGAACTTTAAAGGTGATTTTCTGTGTATTGAACCCTCAGATTTCAGATTTGTAAATAGTTGTATGTAATATTGTCATATAAAGTATACATCAATGGAAAGTTTATTTATTCAGCTTTCAGGTGATGTGTTAAACTCAGTTTCAGAAAATTGACACTTATGATCCGTGGTCACAAGAATTTTTATGTAATATTTTAGTTTTACATTTGCATTGTTTTATTTCAATTTAGCTTCAACTAACAAAACAATTTCATTTTACTTTTACTTAAATAATCCTGGAATAATATAATGCTGATTTATTTATAATTGGTTAGGTCAGCACTCTAAAAAAAAAAAGCTATATAAAAAGAATAAAATATAAAAATATAAATAAAAATATATGATGAAGATTGTAAACACATTTTCTGACATGATTATCAGCAGATAACCTGAAGTAATTGCTTTTCCAGTCATTCTCATGCTTTATTCACTTCCCTTATTTCCCATTAGATGCATTGTAAGTGTCCTTACAGCCCGGTAGCCAGCCTGGTGAAAGGGGTGGTTCTTTTTTTCTCAAAAAGTGGACCTTTTTGCAGTTATTTGCCTCATTTTTAATTTAATTATGAGGTTTAAATACTGCGTTTTAAGCACTTTTTTGTTGGATTAGCTTGTCGGATGGTCATCATAACCACACTTTTAGATGTACCAAAAACATTTCCTAAAGATTTAGAATAAAGAAATAATACAATAATATATACAAAAGAGTACAATACTTATTTTTAAAATACAAATTTATTACATCATATATCATTAGAAAAAAAATAGGAATCTGTTAAAGTTTTTAAATTAAAAAAAGTGTAGCATATTATCATTTAGTAGGCAAATAACAAACTGGCCAGCACATTTAACTTTCCTCAGTCTGAATTTGGGATGCCGAATTTGGCAATGCGTAACTTCAGAACAGGAAGTCACGCCGTGCCAAATTCGGTGTCCCAAATTCTGTACCGACAGCCAAAACAGGGTTCTGCTTGGTCTTAAAGCCTTTTTCGATGGGTTATTTTCACAAATCATTATGGCATAGCAGTCAAAATAGGACAAAAGAGCTCATGTATTGGACAAATTCTGGACCTTTGTCAGTGAAAGTCCCACCCCTCCGGATACGGGCCTGCATAATATGCTTGTGACCTGCCCATAACCGTACCTCACATACACATACAGCTGTTAAACTGATATATTAATAGTTAATTCATAACTCAGATCAGATCTAGTATCCCACACTTGCTCAAGTGAACATGTTTGTCTTGTTTTCCGGCGCTCTGCTTTTGATGTCTGCAGTTTGAGCGCGCAGGCGTTTATTTGGCTCTTTCAGGCAAAAGCGGTGATAAAGAAGGACTGATAGTGGACAAGAAGGCTGGAGCGCTGAGGGTGTTTTTTGAGCCGAAATGAGGCCGAATGCTGTCAGAGGGTTTGCTGGCGTTCACACTTGAGATGTGCTGAGGCTCCTGTTGTCTGGATGGCAAAAACGAGAGCGATTCTGCCAGCTTGCTGCACGCTTTGTGCTGACAAAGACTTTTTTCATGACAAAGGATACAAATTTTTCAGCTGCCTAAAGAGAAGCGTTAGCTGGAGGGAAAGCGCGTGTGTGTGTTTGTGTTGGAGAAAAGCTAGACTGAAGGAGAGAGAGGCAGAACATGAAAGCTTGTTTTCCCCACGTAAGCCCACCAGTTGCACATCACACACTATTAACGCCAGAGACATTTTCCTAAAAGAGAAGCCTTTTTGTTGTCATTTAAAGGTCCCATGAAGTGCAAATGTGCTTTTTTATTCGATGGTAATCTTAACTTAAACATGAAGACAGGGTAGGACTTATAGTAGCTCCTCCCCTTTTAAAAAAAACAGCCAATAGCATTTTGTTTTTATCACAGATCTGCCTGAGTGCACTGGAAAAAAAATTATTCATTGGATTTACAAACAATTTTTTTAATTTAATTGTTTTATGTTCAATCCACCTAAATTTGTTAACTTAGTTGAATTGTGTGGAACCCAGCATTTTTTTTACAGTGTATTTAGACGGAAGTGACACACTTCAAGCTCTGGATGTTTATATATTCTAAATGTGAATTTTGTCACTGTTTTTGAGCACATTATGATATTCATCCATTTATTTAATTTTCGGCTTAGTCCCTTTATTAATCTGGGGTCGCCACAGCGGAATGAACCGCCAACCCATCCAGCACATATTCTACACAGCGGATCACATTATAATATAGACAATAATTAAAGTTCTCCGTCACTATGACAAATTTCCATTAATTGCTGGATTCCCATCTGTCATTGTAATAAATGTCTTAATTTTACCTTGATTAGGTGTTAAAATAAGGAAAGACCTGCTTCAGCCTGCTGAGGGGGATGTGATCAAAGCGTGGAGTGGTTCTGTATAATCACTCCGCTGGGGATCCACTCCGGGTTTTCCATTCCCGCTCACAAAACACACCTCATTTTAAAAACCATTTATATGTTTATTTGTTTTGTTGAACGCAAAAATGAACGCTTGAACACAACATCTATGAAACTATATTTAGTTTCATCCTATATATCAACACGTTTAATAAATAGAACATGTTTAAAAGTATCTGGTCTGCAGTTGGATGTTATTGGCTGACCATTGGCTTGGTGTGTACCGGTGTTCTGTCAATTTCTCCTACCTCCCATTCAAAAAGTAGGTAGCACATTTTTATGACGAAATATGCTACTTATCAGATTGTGCTACAGCGTAAATTGTAATGTGAGGTGGTGTGATAGGAGGCTGTAATATCGCCCTAACCCACCCAATCCCTAACCCCAACCTCAGAAATACAGTGTTGGTAGCATAATCAGATGGGTAGGCTAAAACGTCAGGACTAACATAAGACTAAAATACTGCTGATACTAACATCTAAAAAACTTTATTTTAATTTCAAGTGAACTTTAAAGTGGAAGTGAAGCAGTCAAGTTTACATTATTTAGTAAATTGCTTTCCACTTTAATGGAAATACATTAAACAAACATGATTAATATTACCATTTTAAAGAAAAGTGCATGTTTTACTATAGCTTTTAGAGCTAGGGCGCCGCCATCTTGGAATATCGCTGTGTCTGACGTCACGGGGTTGGTTCCATTCCCTGAGGTGAACAGATACAGTAGAAGTAATGGACCAACCACGGAGACAATTTCTTCAAAATGGTTAGATTAATCGGGTTTGTTATAAATTATTTAATTAAAGTGGAAGTCAATTTATAAAACTTTCACTTTAAATTAGGCCTGCTTCAAATCGCGCCGTTTGTCGGAGCGCAAGTTCCAAAGCGAACTCAAGGTTTCATCCAGTCTGACATTTCTCTCTCTCTCTCTCTCCTCGGCCATGAAAGAGCCGCTCGAGGATCGTTTTGCCTTGCTTTGGCACAATGAAAGTTCAGGGTCAGCATTGACTGAAAATGATACACTCTCCCGGGGGAATCTGTGCACTTTCCAAAATGTAAATCGCACCTCAGAAAGGAGTGACGCTCGCTTATGTGTGTAAAGCGTCCGGCGTGCGCTTCGGCTCCCCTGCTGTTTTCTGCTCACCTTTAAACAGCACAACAATAATCAATGGGCCGTTATTAATGATAAAAGTCATTTGTGTACACAGTTCTGGCCTCCCGCCGGGGCCGATAGGACTTTGTAGTTGTGGAGGAGCATTTGTGCTTGTTCTGTGTGCTCTGTATTGGATTCTCCAGCAGGGCAGCCAGTCTGACTGCTCTCCGCTCCAGAACTATCGGCTCCATCTACCGCGGATTGATCCAACCTTTCAGAAAATATGGATGTGCTCGGTGCCCAATGAATTCAGCAGGACGTATCTTTATTTCAACTGAAAATCACTGTTTGATTATATTGACTGGAAATGTTGATGGCCTGCAGTTACTCTCAAACGCGTGGGACATTTGGTTTCATTTCATCGCTATCAGGGGAGTTAAATCTCCTTTCTCTGAAAATATTATCGGATTTCCAATCACCGAAGCGTACGCTGGGTCGGAGAGCTGTACCAAATATTAAGTATATCAGAACCATTAGTGATTTATGCCTTGACTTGGATAAAAACTAAAGCAATCACACTTCTGGGTGAAGGAAAAATCCCACAATGCATCACAATAATACAACGTCGAACAAAATCTGTTGTAACGTGTATTTTAATGCTTATTAGATCCAGAACATTGGAGTTTGTTGAAATTTAGCACAAAATTTTTAATTCATAGGGGTCAGTAAATTTTTATTGATGCTTTTAATTAACAAGCACATATTAAATTGATTTTAAAAATGACAGAATGTACATTTATAACATTTTATACATTTTCAAGGAATCTGTTTGAAATGTTTATTCATTATAGAATTATATGGAAAAACGTATCACGGTTTCCACACATTTTAAACAACTTCCACAAAAATGTGAAGCAGATCTACTATTTTCAACATCAGTAACAATAAGAAATGTTTTTCATCATCAGATCAGCATATTAGAATGATTTCTGAAGAAATTCATTCTTCTTTTCTTTTTGGCTTAGTCCCTTTATTAATCTGGGGTCGCCACAGCGGAATGGACCGCCAACTTATCCAGCATATGTTTTACACAGCGGATGCCCTTCCAGCTGCAACCCAGTACTGGAAAACATCCATACACACTCATTCACACACATACACTACGGACAATTTAGTTTCTTCAATTCACCTATAGCGCATGTGTTTGGACTGTGGGGGAAACCGGAGCACCCGGAGGAAACCCACGCCAACATGGGGAGAGCATGCAAACTCCACACAGAAATGCCAACTGTAGATCTAGTGGTAGTCAGAAGTAATCAACCAATTGGTACAAACCAAACTGTGTACATAGTGTAAGATGAAAAAGTATAAATAAACTTTAAAAAAAAAAAAAAAAGAGGAGGAAAGGAAATTGCACTGGCCAAGAATAAATCTTATTAATTATAAAGGCAAAGCCATATTAAGAACTCATGGAGGGAAAATGAAATGATCAAGACTCATCTCAGGCTGGAGTTAATGAAAATACTAATTACCCAATGATAAACTGAGAGTACAGAGAGAGAGAGGGAGCACGTCTGTAGTAATCGAGAGGTAATAAAGTTTCCATTTTATGCTGAGTCATTCTGTTTGACTGGTTAATTGACCATCACTGCATAGATTTTATTGGTCAATTACATCCCAGCATCTGATGACTCAAACTGTACCGTGCTCAATTATTTATTACTTCTGGATACTTTTAGTCCAGGATGCTGATTATGTTCATTGCAGAGACTATTTGTTTTTACAAATATACAGTCTTAAACCTCTCTAAACCCGGTCAAAACTGTAACATATACTGCCTGTTGCTTCGATACAGCATGATAAGGTCAAATAAACCAACATTCATCAATAATAATGTTAGGGATATGCAATGTAAACAAGATATAGTTGAAGTCAAAATTATTTGCCATGCTGTGATTTTTTTTTTTTTTCTTTTTCAAATATTTCCCAAATGATGTTTAACAGAGCAAGGAATTTTCCGCAGTATTTCCTATAATATTTTTTCTTCTGGAGAAAGTCTGTTTTGTTTTATTTCGGCTAGAATAAAAGCAGTTTTTACTTTTTAAAAATACTGTTTTACGGTCAATATTATTAGCCCCCTTATAAGCAATATTTGCTTTCCGGTTGTCTACAGCACAAACTATCATTTGCCTAGTTAACCTACACTGTAAAAAAACTGTTGTTTTATGGAATTTTACTATTTTATTTCATGTTTTTTTCACGTTATTCTGAAATACAGTTAAAAATATAAAATAACAGGAAAATACTGTAAATGTACAGTTCTGGTGTAAAATCTCATGAAAAACATATCAATGTGTGTAACACCCCTAAAAAATATTTTTGAAGATTTCTTTTACATAACACCAATATATCAGTACACACATACACACACAGGGTGTTTTTGTGAATTATGGAGACTTTCCATAGGTTTGTGTTGTTTTTATACTGCACAAACTGTATTTTCTATTGCTCTACCCCTACTCTTCTATATAGAACCTTTTTGATTCGTTCATTAATTTTCCTTTGGCTTTGCTTCGTCTCTATTTCAGAGGTCACCACAGCGAAATGAACCACCAACTTTTCCAGCATATGTTTTTAGACAGCGGATGCCCTTCCAGCCGCAACCCAGTACTGGGAAACACCCATGCACTCTCACATTCACACTCATACACTACGACCAATTTAGCTTAATCAATTTACCTATAGCACATGTGTTTGGACAGCTGGAAGGGCATCCACTGTGTTAAACATATGCTGGAATAGTTGGCGGTTCATTTCGCTGTGGTCACCACTGATGAATAAAGGGACTAAGCCGAAGGAAAATGAGTGAATGAATTATATTTAATGTTTAGCATTTTTAGATATACTACCAAACTCATTCTGCACTTCCACATACTGCTTTCACTCAAGGAATAAACTCACGGATACCTATAAATCACTGCAGCAATCATCACAGGGACCCTCTAACGCTGTCTCTGTTTAATTTGCAGTTAATATCAGATTTTGCCCCCATTGATTTCCTCTCTGTGTTTTCACTCTAAATAATTCAGTGACATTCTTCACCTTTCTGTCTCTGTATGTCTCTCTCTCTCTCTCTCTCTCGCTCACAGACACACACACTCTCTGTATAGTCATTTAATGGTCAATAAGCGGGTTAAAATTGGACAATGGTGGATAAGACCGGTTTTGTGGATTGTGTCCCCTAGAGGAGGTGCGTGGATGGGGGTGTCGTGGCAGTAATATGGGGGGAGTTGTGTAAATTTAGACAGACGACAGAGGACCACAGTCAATCAGAGCAATCAAGACATACATCAATAGTGGTTTCCCCTGTTTGAGCACTGGGTAATGGACAGACACCAGAGAGACAGAGAGAGAGAATATACTGAGGATGAAGTCAATGAGTCTTCACTCAGAAACTCTCTGATGAACACAAATCTTATACAGTTGAAGTCATAATTATTAGCCCTCCTCAATTATTAGTCCCCCTGCATATTTCCCCAATTTCTGTTTAACGGAAAGAAGGTTTTTTTTTCAACACATTTCTAAACATTCTAATACCTGATTTCTTTTATCTTTGCCATGATGACAGTACATAATATTTGACCAGATATTTTTCAAGACAAGTGCAGTTTAAAGACTTAACTAGGTTAAATAGGCAAGTTAGGGTAATTAGGCAAGTCATTCTATAACGATGGTTTGATATAATCAAAAAAATATTGCTTTAAGAGAGCCTAATAATATTGACCTTAAAATAGTTTTTTTTTTTAATTAAAAACTGCTTTTATTCCAGCCGAAATAAAACAAATAATACTTTTTCCAGAAGAAAAAATATTGTAGAAAATACTGTGAAAAATTCCTTGCTCTGTTAAACATCATTTGGGAAATATTTTTTTTTTAAATCACAGGAGGGCTAATCATTTTGACTTCAACTGTATATGCTCAACTTAAAAATGTAATACTGGTTGAAAATGACAAGATGATGTATTGAATTGTTTCTTTTAAAACTTCACATACTTTAGACTTAAGTGCATCGATGTATGTGGCCATTCTGACAATACTCGGATGTAAACAACACCATGGATTGCATGATAACTATACTACTGGGTTCAGTGTTCTGCCTATTTATGCTGTCTAAACCATGGGAAAAATGTGTGGAAGACACTAAATCATAAATGCACTTAGTAAGCATGAAAGGGTGCAATATTTTGACAAACTGAATTTAATATATAGCCAAAGATACATATTAGCAATATTAATAAAGATATTGGCCAAAAACCAGCACAGACACTTTTTGTAGATTAGATTTTTTTTCTGCTTGATTTGTTATAACTTTTGGCAGTCTGTAGTACTCTAAATATATTTTTTGTTAGTCTGACTGATTAGTACAAGCCAAAACATGACATTAATTGATCATTTTCAGCATCAATAATTAGCAAAATATGCAAGTTTTCATTCAGTTCAGTGTCATTGTTTACATATAAGCTAATAATATTAAATAGGGTCACCCTTTATTTTAAAAGACACCTATTTTACCCCCTTTACAAGACGTAAGATAAGCCTTTGGTGTCTCTAAAATGTGTCTGTAAGGTTTCAGCTCAAAATACCCATCAGATTATTATTATAGCCTCCAGAATCTGCCCATTTTGGTGTCTGAATACAGCTGTTTTTGTAGCCTGTGGCTTTAAATGCAAATGTGGCTTTAAATGCATATGAGCTGCTTCTCCCCGTCTGCTTCTCATCATGCGTTACATCAGATAAACAGCACAGTGACAGAGACAGACTGGGATGAAGCTGAAAAACAGCTCATTAGTCAAAAATACCAAGTTTATTTCATGTATTTGTGGTGAAGTTCATTCAAGCCTTTCTGAAATGATGAGTCACACACAAATGCCGTTTGCAGTACACACACACAGACATATTAGCATTTACGGACACCATGCGGCTGTGGTGATTATATCAGTTCAGAATTACATAGCGATTTGTCTTTATTACAAACATGCTCTGTTTTAAAAACATTTTAAACTTATAAAACTTATTTTAAAAAATCACAGAGCGTTGTATCAAATATTTTAATCCCAGTTTATTTGCAAAAATATGTTCTGGACATGTGTATGATTATGATGTGTATGACGTGCATGACGTGTACATGTTATTATAAAAACATGCCGTCTGTCAATTCGGTGGGCGGGGAAACCGCACTCCTACATTACGTTGTGGTGGGCCTCAAAATCACTGGGATTTGGATCCTATTTTAACATCAGGAAATTTAAAAAAAAGAGACTTGCTGTGTTAACATCACTCCAATATGACAGTGGACACACTATACCCCACACACAGTTCTGTCCAAACAGCTATCAAAAGTTAATTTTCATCATAGGTGCCCTTTAATGTACAATTCATAATATTAACAAACTATTAGCTAAGACTTTTAGCTGCTTATTAATAGTTAGTAAGGCCGTAGTTGGTTTTAGGTATTGGGAAGGATTAGGGATGTAAATTAAGATCATACTTTAAATAAACAGTTATTATCTTAATAATAGGCATGTAAAAGGCCAATAATAAAGGTGTGAAATGTTACTTAAACTGAAGTGTTACTGAATTGGTCACACTTTACATTAATGTATACAATTTATGCTATTAACAAACCCTTAACGAAGACTTTTAGCTCAATAAACTACTAATTAACTGCTTATTAATAGTTAGTAAGTTAGTAGT
>CAIGQV010000919.1:12496717-12530649 GCA_903798115.1 Danio jaintianensis
TTCAAAATATCTTCTTTTGTGTTCAAACGAAAGAAATAAACTCATACAGGTGTAATTGCTGAGTAAATGATGAGAAATTTAATTTTTAGGTGAACTATCCCTTTAAATCTCATTCTGAATCGAAACATCAAATCCGAATCCATAATCAGAAATCTCTCAGCTTCTACTTTAGCTTTGACATTTTGGAGGGGCTTGAAACGGACAGTCCCGGAGGACACTTGCGTTTGGTGGGCTGTGTGGGATTTTCCACCATCACTCCAGCTCTGAACTCAACACCTGAAGCTTCCTCCTCAGCATCACAATGGGTGGCCTGCTGCTCCTGCTCTCCTGCTGTTCCAGGATCAGCCAAGAGGTTGCTGCAGAAATCCAATTCTGGTATTTGGGTGGCATCAAAGTCTGACGATGATGATGATGATGATGATGATGCCAGAGGAAGCTGTGAGACCTGCCCGCTGGAGTTCTCACCTTCAGCCATCATAGAGTCCAGCTCAGAAATCTTATCCAGATATGCAGCGTCCATACAAGCTTCACTGTTCCCCACCGGGTCCTTCTCAATATTTTCAGATCCACAGTCCATCCATCCTCCACACAAGACCTCTTTATCAGAACTCACAGCGGTTTTCTGACCGAAAGAGATGCTTTGGAAAGATCCTGCGTTGTGATTGGCTGAGGATGAGCTTGGATTCTGGCAATCATCGAAACTCAGTCTTCTCAGGTAAGTGAGAGGTTTGAGACCCAACTTTCGGTCACTGCAAAGTGCAGGACTCTTCAAGCTCAGAGATCTGAGAGCCGAGGAGGGCGTTGAGGGAACATCTTTGAGCCCATCCTTCTGTGGACTGGAGGTGTCTGCCAGAAAACAGGCGTCAGATGTTGTCAGGAGGCGCCCGTGGTTGTTGGGAAGCTCTGAACACTTTCGGTCCAGGTCTGTGCGCACTGAAGTTTCCTCCATTTCACTGAGGCTCCTCCGCATCAGGGCGATTCTTTCGATCCCTGCGTTTTGAGTCCCTCCGGAGACTGCGTTTGAACAAACACCTTCAGACTCGGGGCCGTCCCTCTGGTTCTGGGCTTCAAGCTCTTCGATGTATTTATCGCTGCGCTCCAGAGCTCTTTTCAGCTGTGCCACATCCCGCTCATACTGATGAATCTTAGCCTCCAGAGCTGCCACTGTGTACCTGCCAAACCTCAAACACACATTTGTACATCGGAGTTACTAATTCTGTGTAAATACCCAGATGTATATATATATATATATATATAAACTAAATCAGTATTTGCTGGTCAAATAATGCACTTCAGTAGCATTACATATGAATGAACACTGTGCAGCTTACTTTTGAGGAGATCTGCTGTCCACTTCGGCTTTCAAGCGCATGTTTTCCTGAATTAAGTCAAAATTTTGGGACCGCAGAGTCTTGTTAGCCTGAGGGAAAGAAGTAAGTTGCTTTCAGAATAGTTTCTTTTCTTCAAGTGTGGAACACAAATAACTCCATTTCTCAAATTTTCAATGGTCAACTAAAAAATAGAAATATATAAACCTTAAATAATTAATAAATAAATAAACCTATATGAATAGAAATATGATACATTTAAATTCAAATGAGAAGTTGCAAAAAAAAAAAAAAAAATTTACAAACTACTAAATTTCAACAAAGTTTAATGTTTTGTTTTTTTTAATGGTTATCTTTAATTTCCCTCTTCATTAAAATTGTATTTAATATTTTCGCCCAACATATTCATTGGAGTGTCCTAAAATTGCATTATATATACACACTACCTGACAAAAGTTGTCGCCCATCCAAGTTTTAGGAACAACAAATAATAACTTGACTGCTAGTTGATCATTTGGTATCAGAAGTGGCTTATATGAAAGGCAAAGGCCTCTAGATTACACTTATTTTACCAAAATAAAATCTGATCATGCCTTGATTTTTAATTATTTAATTACGACAGTAAGGTCTGACTTTGCTTAGACAAAAGTCTTGTCACTTAACAGAAATAATGTACAGTATAGATTATAAAGTCATGGTGTAGTGGAAACAGAATTAATATTGTGTATGATTCCCATGAGCTTGGAGACCATACATCTCTGCAATGACTCAAATAACTTATTAATAAAGTCATCTGGAATGGCAAAGAAAGCATTCTTGCAGGACTCCCAGAGTTCATCAAGATTATTTGGATTCATCTTCAATGCCTCCTCCTTCCTCTTACCCCAGATGATGCTCAATGATGTTCATGTCTGGTGACTGGGCTGGCCAATCCTGGAGCACCTTAACCTTCTTTTACCAAAATTGACTGATTTCTGTGAGAATCTTGGGTCCATGCGGGTTCCAATAGGTCTTCTGCAGTATTTGTGATGATTGGGATGCAGTTCAACAGATGATTCATCTGCAAAATCTACCTTCTGTCACTTTTACAAATTATCAACTAGAAGTCAAGTTATTATTTGTTGCTCTTACAACTGGGATCGATGACAAGACTTTTGTCAGGTAGTGTATATATATATATATATATATATACATTTTAAATTATTTATGTCTTGCCAATGTTTTTAGACCTTTAGGTTTCACTTAAAGATAACAACAACATAAGATAAGTTTTAATTTATGTATTAAAATGATATAACACACATATATATTATAGTTTACTGATCTACAATGCAAATCTAAAATGACCAAGATAAACAACAAATTATAAAAAGCAATTTAACTTTATTTTCAAAGTATTATAGAAAATCATATAGGCCTTAATAAGTACAATATATTAAGTAAAATGCATACACACACACCATCCTACTATCCAATATTTAAAAAGCTAATTTCCAGAAAGAAAATGTAGAAATTGTGGCAAGTGGTCATAGATAAAAATGGCTAAATTAGCCATTCATAGTGGTCAAATGGCTAAATTACAAAACAATTAAATGGAGATTGTCAGAGTTTATTGCCAATCCTACTTCTCTGAGTCTCTCGAGGTCCTGTTTGACCTTCTTGCAGAGGTCGTTGGCAGCTCTCAGCTTATTGGCCGACTCCTGCAGAGCACTCGGGTCAACAGAGCTGGTTTCACTCAGAGGAACCAACACTGCGCTCGGTTCCAGAGCAGTCTTGAGTTGCATCTCAAGGCTCAGGTTTTTGCTTTTCAAGTCCTCGTTCTCTTTCAGGAGGGTTTCGATTTCATCCTGTAAGACAGATGATTTATAAGCTCAATGAAATATCTTATTCTTGACTTTCACCTCAATCCCTGAAATAATTGTCATATGCATATTGTATTAACACCAGGGTTAGAATTATACACTGATGATCGGGGTAATGTTAGTGTGTTTAATACATGCTTCAGTGAATCAAATTTATGTTTTTATTTAAATAACACCTAATTTATTAGTAAAATGTATTTAGGTTTTCAGTGTTTTGAAGGATGTTTAGTGTATTCTGACCTACAGTAACCTCTGATTAGCCATTTCAGAGGTTTCTGTAGGCAAACTACACACAATATGCATCTAATTTGACTTTAATTTTAGGTGATGTGTAGTCACAAACTCCTGTTTTACAAGAAAAGTGTCTTGTGAAGGGCGGCACAGTAGCTCAGTGGTTAGCACTGTCGCCTCACTGCAAGAAGGTCGCTAGTTCGAGTCCCGGCTGGGCCAGTTGGCATTTCTGTATGGAGTTTGCATGTTCTTCTCATGTTTGCAAGGGTTTCCTCCGGGTGCTCCAGTTTTCCTCCACAGTCCAAAGACAAGCAGGATAGGTGAATTGGACAAACAAAATTGTCCGTAGTGTGTGTGTGTGAATGAGTGTGTATGGGTGTTTTTCAATACTGGGTTGCAGCTGGAAGGGCATCTGCTGTGTAAAACATATGCTGGAATAGTTGGCGGTTCATTCCGCTGTGGCAACCTCTGAAATAGAGACTAAGCCGAGGGAAAATGAATGAATGAATGAATGAATGAAGTGTCTTGTGAATACTTACGATGACTATCGGTGTTCTAGATCTGCCAGTTTCAGCCTGTTTTTGAATTGTTTCTAGTATCGACTGAATGGCGCAATTATGCAATGGTATGAATCATTATAGGGGTGGTCAAATGTATATTTATTTGTAACGGAGGCCAGCTAGCGAAGTGCTATGCAGGTAAACCTCACTCCTCTGACCTCTAAAAGTGCTTTAGCGACAGACACAAGAGGCCAGGGTTACACGTAAGTGCTGGCCTCCGTTACATTTACATTATCTATTATTTTAATTATTATTATTATTATTATTATTTAAGATATAGATAAAACATAACTATTTCTCACTATTGAAGGGCTGAACCGCCCATACATCTTATTTTGTTCTTCTTCAGGAGGATCAAGTGTTAATTAGGGGGCTCAATCCCCCCAAAAATCCCCCCTGTGATTCGCACACTGGTCAACACACATTTTAAAGAGGAATTAAAGTAAATCAAATGTGTACAGCTGTGGCTATATAGAAAGGCCCAGAATTAATCTATAAACTTTGCATATTTTCTTCACTAATTTTGGAGGGGAAATCTCTTATTTGGCTTGTGGGTGAACAAGAAAGCAAGTGAATGGCAACTCTAATATGGTTGTATTTTGTTAACAAACAGAATGAATATATTGTTTTGGTGCACTTTTTTCATGTCCTGATATTGTCTTTTGTGGCTGTTTGAACACATTCAACCACATAAGTGACAAATTATGAAAGTTATCCAGTCAAATGCATTTCTGACTACCTCTGGAAGTGGTAAAATGCTTGAAAAGTTTCAGACTACGCTTAAACTGGTTTTTAACATTGTCCACTAGCAATCGGTTGATGTAGGTGAATTGTAAATGGGGCCTAGCCGACACTAGAAACATCAACAAAGAAAAAAAACCCCGATAATTTTATTGGGTGTTTGAGCAAAAGTACCTCATATTCTCGTAAAAGCAGCTCCCCTCGAGTCTTTCGGAGGCGTCTCTTTACAGAATTGCTCTCATTGGAGTCAGTATCGGTTGTGGCTCCTGTGAGCATACAGACAAACACACACACTGTCAAATATGAAGAAACACACAGTTGAAGGCAAAATGATTAGTCCTCCTGTGAATTTTTTTATTCTTTTTCAAAATATTTCCCAAGTGATGTTTAACAGAGCAAAGGAAAACAGTGTCTACGTTAAACAGCACTTGGGAAATATTGTAAAATAATTTAAATTTCACAGGAAGACTAAATATTTTGACTTCAACTACATTTAATCACATTCAAAAACAGCTTTATATTTCAAAAACAGCCAGGTTTGATCAGGAAGTGTGTTGACTTTACCAATGATTTCTCTGCAGGGGTTTTCTGGGGTGATGGCCACTCTACAGGTGGGACACTGACTGCTCTTCTCCAGCCAGACTTTAATACAGTTGGAGCAGAACACATGGTTGTTGCAACAAATGACCGGCTGACGCACCTGCAAATCAGAGAAAGAAAAAAAAAAAAACAGGTAAATTAAGCATCATGATTCACAACTGTTAATATATTTATGACAACTAACAATGATCATTATCTATTCATCATTGTGAACAGAGACGACAAATACCTCATGCACGTGGGTCAAAAATTCAATTTACAAAAGATAATTGATATACACAGAAAGCATATGAAATCTACGGGTTTATTACTTTTAAATGAAATGTTTCAAATAATATAAAAATGTCAAAATATGGGTGAATTAATAAGATAATAAATATGTAGTTTTATCTTCTGACAGGTACTTGATAAAATATATTAAAGAATAAGCAATCTAAATAAATGGCATTATATATTAAATGATTATAAACGTGGATAAAAGCTAATTGTGGTTTAAAGCCTAGTAGAAAAGCATGAAGAATTCAAATGATAATTAATGAGTATTATGTGGCCAAAGTTCAATTAAGTATTTTAATGTCAGCAAATGATCCTAGTTTTAATTTCTTACCAAGTCTGACAAAATATTTACGGTCATCTATATTCAATTCATATATATTTTAAAATAAATATATAAAAAATATATATAATTATAAATATAAATATATATATATATATATATATATATATAAATATTTATTTTTTATTTTATTTTTTTATAAAAAAAAAATATATTTTTTAAATTAAAATATTATATATATATTTTTAAAAGCTAAATCTTTTTTGTTGAAAATATTATAAATACAATTTCACAGGGTATGAAATATTAATATAATAAAGTAACAATAAATATTTATGATGTATTACTTCTAGATTAATAGTATTTAGATAGATAGATACAAATATATATATATCCTCAGCAAGTCTATTTTCCCATCCTGCCTCAGTAAACTCTTTGCCCTGCCCATTTTAACAAACTTACACCAATCAGATGAGGCGATGCATGTCAAACACTGTTAGCAAACGCTTTAAACAGTTACCATTAACTGCATTTCGAACAATACATTGCAACGCTTTATCCTTGTGTGACAATAATCTATGCGATTATTTTGGGGAATAATTACATACATCAAAAGCAGAAGTGAAGTGAGAGAAGCAAACGTGTGTAGGTAAATACTGCTGGGCTGGTCTTTTTTTGAGTGTGTTTTGTTGTTCAATTCAATTCACGTTTACTTGTATAGCGCTTTTCACAATAATTATCGTTCCAACGCATCATTACATTACATTACAGTCAAATTAAGGAGTTGTGTATATGGTGGAGTGGATATAAACATAGTAACCTGCAGTTACAGTATATAGTGTCCTTCCAAAAAGAACAGAAAACTAAATGTACTGTAAGAAATTATCGCAGTTTTCAGACGTTATATCTTTAATACACATTATTTTAACACAGTGTCTTACGTAATATTTTTATGTTAAAGATATATCAATAAATGAATTTAACTAGACGTGATTAAAGCCCCGAGATGCAACAATGACATGATGTTGACGCGCACACTGTAACTTACGAGTTAGTTTAACTTCCGCCGTGGACTTAAACTAAGTCTGTTAAAAGTTTGTTACCTTTCCGAGGCAAATCTGACAGGATATCGGTAAAGTCAACGAAAGAGTGACGTTTTGAAAACTTTGCGCCATGATTTAGTCCTTAGATGCACAACATGATCCAAAACTCCCTCCAACAGAGACAAAAACTGGCGAGGAGCCCACGCGACTACGGCAAGCGCAGAGCTCTATTGTAAAACGCGTCTGTCGTAAAACCCACTGTGGTGGTTATTGTTGCTTTTATGTAATTGACGTTCAATGTAGCTTCCAAGCAGGAAACTCTTGTATTTATAGAAAATATTGACCACAAAGTATTCAGTTGAATCTCCGTCAACAATGTATTGTATCATAAACTGCTAATAAAATATGCAAGCATTCTTTCAGTAAACATTATTATTATTATTATTATTATTATTATTATTATTATTATTATTATTATTATTATTATTATTAATAGTAGTAGTAGTATTTATTAATACATGAGTAAATTATAACAACCTCATCAACATTGTATTGTATCTCATATACTGCTAATTAAATATGTAATCATTCTTTCAGTAAACATCATTATTATTATTATTATTATTATTATTATTATTAGTAGTAGTAGTAGTAGTAGTAGTAGTATCTAAGCTGATACCAATAGTTTAATGATTAGTAAGTGCTCTCAGTAAACATCATTATTAGTAGTAGCATTTAATAGTAAATAATAAAGATTACTTTTAATAATAATAATAATGTTATAATAATAATGTTCATTATAGTATAGCTATCCAATCAAAACATTCAAAATATCTAGCACAAAGACCCTATAACAGCAATTAAAAGCCAGTTGATATTTATTTATTTATTTATTTACTTATTATTATTATTATTATTATTATTTATGTATAATTGTAAAATATTTGTATTTATTTATTTATTTTGTTATTTTTTATTGTTTTATTTATTTCTTGTTTTTTTTAATTATTTATTTTTATATATAACTTAAAAATATTTATTTATGTATTTATTTTTTTATTTTTATTTTTATTATTATTATTATTTTTATTATTATTATTATTATTTATATATAATTGTAAAATATTTTTTTATATTTATTTTGTTATTTTTATTGTTTTATTTATTTCTTATTTTTTTAATTATTTATTATTATATATCATTAAAAATATTTATTTATTATTATTATTAATATTATTATTATTTATATAATTGTTAAATATATATTTTTAATTTTTTTTATTATTTTATTTATTTCGTTTTTTTATTATTTATTATTATATATAATTGTAAAATATTTATTTATTTATTATTTTATTTGTTATTATTATTATTATTATATAATTGTAAAATATTTATTTTTATTTATTTTGTTATTTTTTATTATTTTATTTATTTCTTATTTTTTTAATTATTTATGATTATATATCATTTATTTATTTATTTATTTATTTATTTATTCATATAAAAGTGTTTCCCTCCTTTTCTCCCGAAGCGTCTGGTCTCTTGAAGTCAGCTCTTTGTTTCAAGAGTTTTATTGCGACAGTATAAACCATTATGAGTATTATTTCATTTTGATTCAATCTCATAATTCATTGGTCATTGCCAAATGATGTCTTTATTATCCCATAATGACAGAGCCGGTGGCCGAGCGCTTGTGATATAACTTCATTAGCAACGAACTGATGCAAAACAATGTTGTACATCGATTGCATCAAGCGGCCTATTGGTGCTGCGACTACATTACTGTCATTTGTTGCAGCTCTTTCATGTCAACACAGCCCACAGAGACCGGACTTTTAGACCAACTGTACGCCAGCAGGTCTGAAACGCAGAATAAGACATCGTTCCTAGAGAGAGAGACCAAACTGCTGAGCACACTCTTACATAATAACACAAATTTGCCTGGTTTTCTGATTTTTTACAGACTCCCTCATTCCTTTCGTCTCCTGTCAGTGAGATCAGCATCTCAAAAATAACAGCAGAAATCGCTTGCTACTCATTTCATTGCTCACGAGTGGAACAAGAGCTGTGTCAACAAGAGACGTCCATGTCATCAGCAGGTCTCCAGTGAAATGATTCATCCAGAGCATCACGAGTCTACACAAAAAAAAGCACATTTTCAAGATGAGAAGGTCATCCTTAATGCTGTTAAGAAGAAAGGTACCGCTTTGAATTGCACTGATTGTAGTGTTATGTTGTTTAAAAGTTTGGGGGTTGGATTATTTAAATGTTTCTATGATTAAAAGGATTATTTAAAATATTTTATGCTCACCAAAAATATACAGTTGAAGTCAGAATTATTAGCCCCCCTGCATATTTTTTCAACACATTTCTAAACATAATAGTTTTAATAACTCATTTCTAATAACTGATTTCTTCTATCTTTGCCATGATGACAGCGCATAATATTTGACTAGATATTTTTCAAGATACTAGTATTCAGATTAAAGTGACATTTAAAAGCTTCATTCATTCATTCATTTTCTTTTCGGCTTAGTCCCTTTATTAACCTGGGGTCGCCACAGCGGGATGAACCGCCAACTTATCCAGTATATGTTTTACGCAGCGGATGCCCTTCCAGCCGCAACCCATCTCTGGGAAACATCCATACACACCCATTCACACACATACACTACGGACAATTTTAGTTTACCCAATTCACCTATACCGCATGTCTTTGGACTTGTGGGGGAAACCGGAGCACCCGGAGGAAACCCACGTGAACACGGGGAGAACATGCAAACTCCACACAGAAATGCCAACTGACCCAGCCGAGGCTCGAACCAGCGACCTTCTTGCTGTGAGGCGAACATGCTACCCACTGCGCCACCCCGTCGCCCATTTAAAAGCTTTATTAGGTTAATTAGGCAAAGTAGGGTAATTAGGCAAGTCATTGTATAACGATGGTTTGTTCTGTAGGCCAATCAATAAAATATTGCTTAAGGGGGCTAATAATATTGACCTTAAAATGTTTTTTTTTTTTTAAATAAAAACTGCTTTTATTCTAGCCGAAATAAGACAAATAAGACTTTCTCCAGAATAAAAAATATTATAGGAAATACAGTGGAAAAATCCTTGCTCTATTAAACAAAATTTGGGAAATATTTGAAAAAGAAAAAAAAATCACAGGAGGGCGAATAATTTTGATCTGTTTTTGAGGAGTAGGAATTTACAAAGAGCAGCATTTATTTAAAATCAAAATCTTTTGTGACATGATAAATGTTTTACTGTTATTAATGAATGTATGCGGAATGGGAAATAGAAATATTAATTTATTAAAAGACTAAATAAATAAATAAAATTATCTCACTTTTTTTTTTTTTACCAAAACGGTTTATTCCAAATCATATGGCAAAAAATAATGCATTCATTCATTCATTCATTTTCTTTTCTGCTTACTCCTTTTATTAATCTGGGGTCGCCACAGCGGAATGAACCGCCAACTTATCCAGCATATGTTTTACACAGCAGATGCCCTTCCAGCTGCAACCCATCACTGGGAAACAGCCATACACTCTCATTCACACACATACACTACATTTAATACACTTTCCATTTGTATGAAATCTATTTTTGTCAATATAATTTGATCCAGACTGCAAAAAAGGAACATCTGTATGCTTTATTTTAGAATTAGCATGTAAAAAAAAATCGAAAATTCTGTCCTCCACACCAGTTTGAGGTTTTGTTGTTGTTCTGTTCAGCACAAAGGATGATATTTTAAAGACTGTTGGAAACCTGTAAACGTTGACTTCCATAGTACTATGTACATAGTACATAATACTAAAACCAAATACTATGGAAGTCAATGATTACAGGTTTACAATATTTTTCAATAAACCTTCTTTTGTGTTCAACAGAACAAAATAAACTCTAAAAGGTTTGAAACAAGTAAAGGGTGAGTAAATGATGACAGAATTTCCAGTTTCGAGTGAACAACCCCTAAACGGAGGCATAATGCATAAATGATGGCATTTAATGTACAATGATGTGTAATTATATGTTTTAAAGACTAATTACAGACAGAAATAACTCCAAATCTGATCAAATACACACCAAACCAACTGTCTTAAATTTGAACAAAAATAAAATGTACCTGTTTATACATATTTTACCCAAATCTGAGGTAAAATGTGTATACGTATCGAAACAGCTCTGCATTTTCGAGTGTAGACTGAATCATATTATCGGCGCAGTCCAGATACTCTAGAGATTGTATTTTGCCCACATATGCTTCAGACAATGGTTTGCAATCATTCCCCCATTAATTGGTGACAGTCAATTAATCACAGCCGCTTGAGGACCGCAGGATCTATTGATCTCGTCCGGGACCTTATTTTTCATCCCCTAAATGACACAGATCGGCACATTTGCCTTGGCCGGGTAATGGAGGGTGGCGAGCCGATGACCCGTGTGTCAGGCCTACATGTGTCCCGCGCTCCCCCATTGTGAAATGGCATCTTTACCATTTAAGCTGGAAAGGTTTAGACTGCCCTAAGAGCAAGGCACTGGGACGGGCCCTGCTCCGCTGCTCAGCTGACCTTTCTGTTTAAAGCTTAATCACTGGCAAATGCTTACATTCATTAGCCTGCCCTCTATCTCTCTATCTCTCTACCACCCATGCACCTGATTCCCCACACACACACACACACATACATGTTGGTATTGGTGGTTTACAGGGACTCACCATAGGCGTAATGTATTTTATACTGTAAAAATGCTTATTATATTTTGCATCATAATGTCAAAAGGGCGACATGGTGGCTTAGTGGTTAGCACTGTCGCCTCACAGCAAGAAGGTCACTGGTTCGAGTCCTGCCTGGCCAGTTGGCATTTCTGTGTGGAGTTTGCATGTTCTCCCCGTCTAAAGACATGCGGTATAGGTGAATTGAATGAACTAAATTGGCCATAGTGTATGTGTGTGAATGTGAGAGTGTATGGGTGTTTCCCAGTTCTGGGGCATCCGCTGTGTTAAACATATGCTGGATAAGTTGGCGGTTCATTCCGCTGTGGCGACCCCTGACGAGTAAAGGGACTAAACCGAAGGAAAATGAATGAATGAAGTAATGTCAAAAGACCCCTTTAAGTTTGATTTTGAAGCATTTTGAATTACAAGGACACAATGTGTGTCCTCATAAACCACTGTAATAAAGTACAACTAGGTCATACCCTTTTTTTTGTAAAAAAAAAAAACCTGTTCTTGTAAACCACCAAAACCAGTTGATATTAATGGTTTACAGGGACTTTCCATAGGCATAATGTATTTTATATAGTAAAAACCGTCTTATTATATTGCCCTAACCCTAAACCCAACCCTCACTGGAAACCTGTGGCAAATTTTAAGTGTCAAAAGACCATGTTAAGTATGATTTCTTTAAACGTTTGTTTATTAACGACAGCAAACTGAAATAACAATATATACTGTAAACATACAGTATATAATTTCAACCAATGCCCACAGCCCTCCGCTGCGGCCTCTTTATAATGGGGTATGAATAGGAGTTTTTTTTGTTTTGTTTTTTAAAGAGAGAAATCATGAAATAAAGTAGAGCAATCAAGAATGAGGGATACAAATTATATAAAATAAAACATTCATTCTGAGTCCTGATCATTGCTTTGTGCAAAATACATGGAGATTTTATCAGCAGCTAGTCCAGATCTTTACTGTAACTTTAAGTATGATTTTGAAGAGCTTTGAATTACAAGAACATCAGGCATGTCCTCATAAACCACTGTAATATAAGACAACAAGGTCATACCCATGTCTTTATACAAAACATGGTTCTTGTAAACCACCAAAACCAGTAAACCCACACATGTTGGTATTGGTGGTTTACAGGGACTCTTAATATGCGTTATCTATTTTATACAGTACAAACCACTTATTTTATTGCCCTGCCTCAAATCCCAACCCTCACAGGAAACCTGTGGCAAATTTTGAATGTCAAAAGACCCCGTTAAGTATGTTTTTTTTAAAAGTTTGTTTATTAACAAAAGCAAACTGAAATAACAATTTATACTGTAAACATATATCATTTCAACCAATGCCCACATCCCTACCCTGCAGTCTCTTTAAAATGGGGTATGAATAGGAGTTAAAAAAAGAGAAGTCATGAAATAAAGTACAGCAGTTAAGAATGAGAGATGCAAATTATACAAAATAAGACAGTCATTCTAAGTCCTGATCATTGCTTTGTGCAATATACATGGAGAGTTTGTCAGATGTAATCCAGATCTTTCATGTAACTTTAAGTATGCTTTTGAAGCATTTTAAATTACAAGGACATCAGAAAAGTCCCCATAAACTACTGTAATAGAGTACATCTAGGTCATACCCATGTCATTATATCAAAATCTGTCCTCGTAAATCAGCAAAACCAGTACACACACACAAATGTTGGTATTGGTGGTTTATGAGGACTCTCCATTGGAATAATGTATTTTATACAGTAAAAACTGCTTATTATATGGCCCTACCCCTAAACCCAACCCTCACTGGAAACCTGTTGCAATTTTTGAATGTGAAAAGAGGACGTTAAGTATGGTTTTTAAGCATTTTGAATTACAAGGACACAAGACATGTCTCCGTGAACTACCTTAAAGGGATAGTTCACCCAAAAAAAAAGAAAATTCACTCACATGAGTTTCTTTATTTCGTTGAACACAAAAGAAGATATATTTTTTTTAAAAGCTGAAAACCTGTAACCATTGACTTTCATAGTAGGAAAAACAAATACTATAGAAGTAAATGGTTACAGGTGTTCAAGCATTCTTCAAAATATCTTCTTATCTGTTTAACAGAAGACAGAAACTCAAACAGGTTTGGAACAAGTAAAGGTTTCATTAAAGATGACAGAATTTTTAGTTTTGGATGAACTATCTCTTTAATTGAGTACAACTAGGTCATACCCATACAAATTACTGTCCTTGTAAACCACCAAAACCTGTGCACACAAACACACACACCAGCGTCATCCCTTTTGCATCAGTAAGCCAGAATGAGTGTAACCTGCACTTCTTGAGGACATTAAGACATTTTCCCCCCGCACTCCTGCAGGCTTCATGTATTGATTAGCGTGGCCCCTGACCGCGATCGCTGCGGTGCCAGAGAGTGTGTCATGGAGATGAGGGGCCCCTGCTGTCCGCGGGGCCCTTTCCTGAGCCTCCAGTCTCTCTCCGCAGCTGACGCCCCTCCACGGCTCAGACACCCCTCATTGCCCTTTCACAACCCTGCCCTTTAAAAGTCGGAGAGGCATCCGGTTCTTTACATTTAGCATCATGGATCTGGAATCGTCCATTATGTGTCTGGGCTAAAAGCATGTAGAGCGAGAAGACATTTGGAGAAAGTCATACCAGATGTGCTCATTTTTTGATGTTAAAACACTTAAAGTACAAATTAAATCAAAACTAGGCATATTATTTTGTCAGCTCGCATTGCTAGTTTTGAGGTGAACAATTCATCTGTGCATGTCTTTAAGAAAAAATAATAATTGTTTGCCCTTGTAATATAAAATTGAAATCTGAAAATGCACTTCCTGTTTGTTTTCCGTTAAATTCTCAGATTACGTCTGTCTGAGGTATTGGGCATGGTTAACATACTTAACCACGAAGCTGTCAGTTTTGACAACAAACAGAAATGGTGAAGATATGTCTGTTAGCTTGTAATAACTCTCTCGAAACCGATCTTTCTGAATGAAATGCCTACTTTACTACATCCAATCAGCTCGCAGTAGAAAAAACAAGCCACGCCCACTGTTTTCTCATTTAATATTCCATTTCTTGGCATGCGTTATAGGTGAATTGAATAAACTAAATTGGCTGTAGTGTATGTGTGTGAATGCGAGAGTGTATGGGTGTTTCCCAGTACTGGGTTGCGGCTGGAAGGGCATCCGCTGCGTAAAACATATGCTGGATAAGTTGGCGGTTCATTCCGCTGTGGCGAACCCTGATAAAATAAAGGCACTAAGCCGAAAGAAAATGAATAAATGAAATAATCAGTGGTGATAAACTGCAGCTGTGTGTGTGTAATCAGGAGGTGAGCTGAAACTGGTGTGTGACTGCAGGATATGATGGGAATGTAGTCCGGTTCAGTGGCAGATGTGATGTGTAGAGTGCCCTCTAGTGTGTCTGCTTTGAACTCTACTTGGTGACCGTGATAACATCAGACAAACTGACTAAAAATATTAAGTTAAACTTTGTATAACAAAAAAAATGAGTTAAAGTAACATAAAACATTTGCTGACATGACTTTTTGTCAATATCATCTTTTACAGTGTACACTGTAAAAAATATCTGTTAATTCACAGTTTCCATATTTTGTGATTCATAAGTGTTCTCGGTTTATTTACAGTTGTGAATTGACTTTTGATGTTGAAAATTCAACTCTATAGTTTAACAAAGTGACTTTTATTGACATTTTAGTAGTTTGAAATAATGTATAAGAAATAATATACATAGAATTAAGTCTGTAAAATAACAGTAAATGTACCGGCAGTTTATTGCAAGGTTTTTGTAGCATAATATCCAACACCAACCCAGACAATATATGACTGTGGTGAGGGGGCGGGGCCGAGAGCCGTGGGAATAAGAGGAGGAACGATGGCAGAGGAAGCGGAGAGAGGTCCAGGCCTGGACACTTATGTTTTACTTTTGCCATCGTTCCTCCTCTTATAGTCCAGAGCTCCTTCCGTGGGATTCGAGGCCGGTGTGCGCCACAGGTGTATCCACTTACGCTCTCGGCCCCGCCCCCTCACCACAATGACATTAAACTATTAAAAATGTTCATAAAAGTCACCTGTTCAAACTTTTCGAGGTTAAAAGTCATTGGGGTCTGTCGGCACCAATAGCCTAGTGGTTAGTGCATCGACATATAGCACCAAGATGGCGACCTGAGTTCAATTCCCGTCTCGAGGTCCTTTGCCGATCCTTCCCCCTCTCCGCTTCCATCACTTTCCTATCTGTACTCTCCACTGTCCTGTACGTTAAAAGGTGAAAACCCTGAAAAAATAATTATTAAAAGAAAAAAGTTGTTGGGGTCCCATAATGCCGAAATTAAGGGAAAAAAATTAAAACATAATTTAACAAAATACGGAAAACTGCTAATTTACCGATATATTTTTTTTACAGTGTAGTAACCTCTTAGTTCCACTATCTGATTCATACGTTTAGACCTTACATTGAAAACCCGAAGACCTCAAGTTAGCACATAAACTATCAGTTAAACACAGACTAAACACATTTTCTATCCAAAACCCCTTAATCTAAGTGCAGTCTGCCAGTGACCAGACACAAAATGCACAAAAACCCTACTCCAATACAAAGCGTGGGACGCCACCCCAATTATTACTATCAAACTCTGCTCCTCCACCCCTTTCCTGCTGCTTTCTTTCTCCATCCTCAGATGTATTCTCCTCATCTCCAGCATGGTGGTGCAGAGAAGAGCTGCGTGCCGTGCTTTTATTGCATTGCCTACAGGCTGCTTAAGCCACACGACGCGCTCGTGCTTCTTCCCCCACCCGTACAGCTACACCCCTCGTCCTCCATCCATCCGCTCTCAAGGGGCCCCTGGGAGCCCGGGGTGGATTATTATGGAAATGCTATCCTCCGCTAGCCCTCTGAAGCACAGCTGGGCAGAGCCGTCATTACATGCATTGGGCCAATCTGCTCTGCGAAGGGCAAACACCAACGTCACCAGGCCAGATTGGCACAAATACATCACATTAAACGCATGCAAGAAACTTCTGGACACCCTACATCAAAATGACCTCCATAAATTTGGCACTTTTGCCTCCGGTTTTATTAGGGCTCCCATGCAGGGGTGTAAATAAGGCTATAAATATGGTTTCATCTCAAATATTTTATGTCCACCTGCATCCGGTACCTGTTTGTATCGCACATTCTCTAAAATAAAAGGTATGCATAAGAAAGATTTAACGCTGTAGTGCATCAAAACAGCATATGCACTGAAAAAAAAAAAAGATTAATTGGATTTACAAAAAAATTTTAAGGTAAGTGGTTGAAAACTATTTATATGGGCTGAATTTAAACAAACAAATTAAGTTGAACATTACTAAATTTTATCTGTTTGTTTAAATTCAGCCCATATAAATTGTTTGCAATCATTTTTTTGTATAGATATATATGTATCTATGCATATGTTTATACGCATATCCTTAGAAAAACAATTAAAAATTCATAATAATTGTTAAAAATACAAAAATAGCACTTTTGCCTCAATTTAATATTTTTAAATTGAATTGTTTTTTACATATATATATATATATTTTTTTTAATTATTTATTTTTTTTAATATTTATTAATATAAAAATATTTAAAAATGAATATAACAATATATTAAATATTGTGTCGTCAAAATTACCCTTAAAAATGTAGTAGTTTTGGTTTTATTAGGACTAATTTTTATATATAATTTTATGTATAAATGATCTTATAATTTTAATGTTAAGTTAATATTTTTATTAAGTGTTATATTTAAATTATTGAACCCTGATGTATTGCATTCTTTATCTGTTGATTTATCATCTCAATGAACAAATGCGAATGTAACTTTTTAATAAAAACAATAATATTTATAAATATTTTTAATATATAAAAAATGTAATATATATTTTTAAATAAAAAAAAATATTTATAAATGCATTTAACTATTCAGTATATTAAATAGTCCCATCAAAATGGCCTCAATAAATTTAATTAGTTTTATTAGTGCCCCACATTAAGACTATAAATACATTTTTATCTCAAATATTTGATGTAAACCAGCATTCAGCATCCTTACTTATATCTTTGCATTGCAGAATCTCACAAACCACACGTCATTGTACAAAAAAGTGCATGTTTTTACATAAAAGGGTCCATATTGGCATCATACAGGAACATAGTACCTAAAGTGACAGACCCAAAAAATGACTTGTTCAAACTACTTATTTAAAATGAGTTAAAACAACACAATTCTTACATTTTTGGGGGGGTTGGAGGACAACTTAATTGTTTATGTTCAATTCACTTAAATTTGTAAAAACGATTAGGCTAACTTAATGGATTTGTATTGGGACAACATGAAGGAATTGTGTGGAACCCAGCATTTTTTACAGTGTATTAGTAGCTAAAAATAATAAAAGGTGACCGTTTTTAGGCCTAATGTTGTGGTGTTGATTTCAGATGTCGCCGGATGCGTTGGTGTATCAGTCACGGGTCTGAACCTCTGAGCGATTGCGTTTAGTTCTTTTCCAGATATTTCTCTCATGCTTGTTATCAGATTAACTCTCCCACTGAGGCTTATCATTCACTGCCCAAAAGCAGGGTCAGTCACATCCATCAAGTGACTGTATACTCACACTCTCTGCCCCAATGCGTTTATACTCAGCGCTGAAAATGTAAATAAAACAATAATATCATACTCTCTGGTTTATTAAAATATTTCGTTTGTGGCGTGACTCTCTTAGTTTTTCAATAAGAGAGTTTAACATATTCTCGTTTTTAAGACGGAGGTGGAATTTGTCACAATGATCCATTAAAAATGCATAGAACCTCATTAAGTTTTTGCAGAGACAGAAAGCTCTTTCTTATAATCTCCTCCTTTTTATATCACTTCTTTTTTTTACATGTATTTGCAATATTGGATTCATGGCCACAGCTTTAAGAGTCTGCTGAATTCATTCTGTGAATAAAAGACTGTTAGATTATTGAAATCAAGATTATATATTCCACCCGAGACTCTTAAAAAGCATTTTGATCATTATTGTATGAATTTCTGTTATATATAATTAAGTTATTATAATTTAATTATGGCTTGTTGGTATATTGCAGTCAATTTACTGAATGAATAAATACATATTTATTATTTGTATTTCTTTATTATTAATTACTTTTTATTATTATTGTTTGTTACACCGTACTAAATAAATAAATGGTTAACCACAGTACTATATATTTAATATACAGTGCATTTAAAAATGTTAGCCTAAAATCTTGCTGAAATATTAATGTTTCTAAAATAAAACTTAAACATCTTTAATATTTTTTTAATTATTATAATATAAGTTCATAAATATGATTAACAGATTTTTTTTGTTTTTCCAAATGATTTAAAGTAGCAAAATTATTTTTATTATTATTTAAATTATTATTATTATGATTATTATTATTATTATTGTTATTATTATTCATTCATTCATTTTCATTCGGCTTAGCCCCTGATTTGTCAGGGGTCGCCACAGTGAAATGAATCGCCTTTATTAATATTATTATTATTATTACTATTATTATTATATAGACCATTTTGAGGGATGTAAACAAAAACAATGGTCCCAACGTATTTCCTGTTTTACATTTTTTTATTTTTATAGCTTCCGAGAATCCAAAAAGAGACACATATTGATAAATAATGTTACGATAGCTGTTTTAACATTAGCTTATGATTGAATTGCCTCTTGTTACAGTTATGAAATAGTTTGATAACTAGCAGGAAATGTTCATGGGCCAGTAACATGATCACACTGAAATGGTCTATATATTTTCTACTTTGCAGTTTTACCTAAAATCTTAATGTTGATTGAACAATTTAACATACTTTTAAATTTAATTTTATATATCTTTAAACCTGTAATTTATTGATTATATTATATTATTCATTCATTCATTCATTTTCTTTTCGGCTTAGTCCCTTTATTAATCTGGGGTTGCCACAGCGGAATGAACCGCCAACTTATCCAGTTTTACACAGCGGATGCCCTTCCAGCTGCAACCCATCACTGGGAAATATATTATATTATATTATATAACTGAAAATATTATTAATAAATTATATTATATAAAATTTTTATTCATAAATATTAAATTAAATTAAATATATTGTTTTAAATGGATTAATTGATATTGATTAATATTTACACTTTAAAAAATTTCTTTGCATTTCTTCTATTAACATTATATCATTTAACTAGGCAAAAAATTTGATTTAAATGTAGCAACAAAAGAAGATCAGTCACAACATTATACAAGCTGAGTATGCATTTTCCTACACATAAATTGTAACCTAAAATCTTACTATTGATTAATTAAAATAAAGTTAATGCACATGCAATGCAAAATCCAAATTAAAAAAGCTTTCTAATTATGTCTATCATGCAGGTCCTCCACATACACATGCAAAACACGCTTCTTGTAATCAAACACACTCTCAGCATAAGGCCTTATTAATTATTAGTGTCCACTTGACTTCATATTGTGCTGCCGGTGGCCTGGTCAAAGATTATAATTACCACTTTGCTGTTTGTATCGTATTCATCTCCTCTTGCCTGTAGTACTGTATTACTCTCCGCTTTCTCTCTCTCTCTCCCTCTCTCTCCGTACACAAGACCAAAAGTGCAGGCACATCATTTATTGATAAGACAAAAAGAATGTAATGAAATTATCAATGTTCTTGAATTAATTATGAACATGATTAAGAAAGCTAAAATCTCAGGAGCCGGGATCTCATTACCCATTCAGTCTCAGGGATTGCTTTCATTCAGGGAGAGGCAAAAGCAGCCGTCCGGTCGGCCCGGCTTGAGCAGTCCTCTCTCCTCCTGTTTGGAGCTCCGCTTTTTCCCTTCTCGTCCCTGATTTATTCCCTACTGCACGCCTGAGTCCCGTTGGAGACCCGCGTCGGTTCGCCTGTTCTCCCGCAGAGAGGTCCTGACCTTCCCTACAAACTGCAGATCCTCACTGGAGGTAAGAGACACGCTGATTTACTGGAGAGCGGACGCTAGTTTGGAGTCTTGTTAATATCAAATGCTAACTGTAGATAGTTATTACTGTTATATACACTGTAATGGAAACTTTTCCATCCATGTGTTTGTACTGGAGGTTTTGCTTCATCTGCATTTCTTTGAAGACTTTGTCAAACTAGGAGTTTGTAGCATCTCAAAAAATCTAGGAATTTTTGTTTCGATGTTGACCTAAACTGTAGATAATTATTACTGTTATACACCATTAAATGTATATGTATAGGACGTTTTGCTTCATCTGCATTTCTTTGAAGACTATGAGTTTCTCAAACTATGAGTTTGTAGCATCTTGAAAAAATCGAGGAATTTTTGTTTCGATGTTGGCTTAAACTGTGGATAATTATTACTCTTATACACTGTTATGGAAACTTTTCCACCCATGTGTTTGTATTAGAGGTTTTCTGTTAATGTTTAATGCTAATTGTTACTAATAACTGTTCTGCACTGTTATGAAAAACTTTTCCATGTGTTTGCGTATGGGTAGCTTGTAGCATCTCAAATGTTGACTTGTATGTTGACTTTAAATGAAATGCTTAATGCACATTTTTTTGAAGACTATGAGTTTCTCAAAGAGGTGGAGTTAGTAGCGTCTGGTAAAATCTAGGATTTTTTGTTTCTGTGTTGACTTAAAATGGTGTAGTTCAGAAGTTTTTTTGTTAATATTGAATGCTAATTGTTAATAATAACTGTTCTGCACTGTTGTGGAAAACCTTTCCATGTGTTACTGTAAGCTTGAAAGGTGGAGTTTGTAGCATCTCGAAAATATGGGAATTTTCAGTTGTATGTTGACTTTAAATAAAATGCTTCATCTACATTTTATTGAGGACTACGAGTTTCTCAAACTATGAGTTTGTAGCATCTCCAATAATCAAGGACTTTTTGGTTCGATGTTGGCTTAAACTGTGGATAATTGTTACTCCTATACACTGAAACTTTTCCATCCATGCGTTTGTATTGGAGGTTCTCAAGAAATTAGTTTGTAGCATGTTGAAAAACCAAGGACTTTTTGGTTCGATGTTGGCTTAAACTGTGGATAATTTTTACTCTTATACACTGTAATAGAAAGTTTTCCATCCATGTGTTTGTATTGGAGGTTTTGCTTCATTTGCATTTCTCTGAAGACGATGAGTTTCTCAAACTATGAGTTTGTACCATCTGGAAAAATTGAGGAATTTTTGGTTGTATGTTGACTTAAAATGGTGTAGTTCAGAGGTCCTGTGAGTTTTTCTGTTAATATTGAATGCTGATTGTTAATAATTACTGTGCTGCATTGTTAAGGAAAACTTTTCCATGTGTTTGCATACGGGAAGCTTGTAGCATCTCGAAAATATGGACATTTTCATTTGTATTTTTCATTTCATTTGTTGGTAAATCTCTTGACTGGATTCAAGATTTAAGATCATACCTAATCTGCATTTCTTTGAAGATTATGAATTCCTCAAACTATGGGTTTGTAGAATGTGGAAAAATCAGGAACTTTTTGTTTTTATGTTGACTTAAAACGGTGTAATTCAGAAGTCCTGTGAGTTTCCTGTTAATATTGAATGATAACTGTTAATAATTACTGTTCTGCATTGTTGAGAAAAATTTTTTCCATGTGTTTGTGTACTGGAAGGTTGTAGCATCTCGAAAATATGGACATTTTCTTTGTATTTTTCATTTCATTTGTTGACAAATCTCTTGATTGGATTCAAGATTCACTTTATTAGATTGAAGTATAACATTTAAGGCCACAGACTGTAAGAGGCCAAAATATTGTGGCCTTGTACCAGTAATTGTACTGGTACAAGGCCACAGTTGTAATCTGAATGGTGTGAGTAAATATTATTACCAAATGGATTTATGAGAAAGTTTTCACTTTTAATTTGACATTTGCATTATGTAGTGTTGTGGAAAACCTGCCCATGTGTGCGTATGAGAGGTTTCGCTTGATCTCCATTTCTGCAGAGACTAGGAAAGACCAAAAATGGTTGGATTTTGTAGCAGAGTGTAAGAGGCCAAAATATCATAAAGCATGAGTGTTTTGGCTTATTTTTATATGATTTTTTATATATGTGATCATTAATCACTGAATGGTGTATAATATTGCTATATGGATTTATAAGAAAAGTTTTTTTTTTGTCATTTGTATTATGCACTGTATACACAGTGTATATTATGCAAATGTATTGTGTGGGGGGGGGGGGGGGGGGGGGGGGGGGGGGTTTGCTTCATGTGAAAAGACTTGGAAAATGCTTGTAGCATCTGAAAAATCTAGGAATGTTCCTTTGTATGTTAACTTTGAATGAAATGTAATGAGACACAGGCTGTTTTTACTGGTGTAGTTCAGTAGGCCTGGGAGTTGTCTCTTAATATCGAATGCTAACTTTAGATAATGAATTATTTCTATGCACTATTGTGGAAACTTTTCCATGTGTTTGGGCAGGAGATTTTGCTTCATCTGTGTTTCTTTGAAGACTTAAGTCCAAAAAGAGTGTGTTTGTAGCATCAACAAATCTTTCAATTGATTAGAATGTGTTAGTGTATCATTTAAGGCCACCGATTGTAAGACGCCAAAATATAATAACGCATGAGTATATAGACTTAGTAAATATTGAGAGTCATAAATAATCTACAGTAGATAGTATGTATATATATATATATATATATATATTCGTTCAAAGTTAACATACAAAGGGACATTCCTAGATTTTTGGAGATGCTACAAACCTCAAGCATTTTGGTCTTTCCTAATTTTTAAAGAAATGAAGCAAAAACACTGCATAATGCAAATTATAAATAACAAGTGGAATTGTTATCAAAAATCTATTTAGTAGTAGTAGAAATAATAATAATAAGGGGCTGCACGGTGGCGCAGTGGGTAGCACGTGCACCTCACAGCAAGAAGGTCGCTGGTTCAAGCCTCGGCTGGGTCAGTTGGCGCTTCTGTGTGGGGTTTGCATGTTCTCCCAGTGTTGGCGTGGGTTTCCTCCGGGTGCTCCGGTTTCCCCCACAAGTTCAAAGACATGCGCTATAGGTGAATTGGGTAGGCTAAATTGTCTGTAGTGTTTCCCAGTCATAGGTTGCAGCTGGAAGGGCATCCGCTGTGTAAAACATATGCTGGATAAGTTGGCGGTTCATTCCGCTGTGGCGACCCCTGATTAATAAAGGGACTAAGCCGAAAAGAAAATGAATGAATAATAATAATAATATACATACAGTATATGGAGTGATTTGTTACAATCCCTCCATATAACAAAAATTTTTTGCATTTATCACACAGGTAAGTGGGCTTCACAAACCACCTATAGAAACACTCTTCTCTCTGTATGCACCAGACCTAAAAAACTCCTTACTCTAGCACTAAATTCTCTGTAAATTCTCTAAATTGTAAGTCGCGTTGGACAAAAGCGTCTGTTAAATGACTAAATGTAAATGTAAAACAGCATGTATTAATCATAATTCATTATTAAAAATTCATTATTAAAACTCAAAGTTGGGCTTGTTAAAATGAGTTGACGCTGTGAGTTAACAAGAACTAACAATTAACAACTTTATTTTCATTAAATGATGTTAACTAAGGTGAATATATACTGTAATATATGTGTTTGCTCATATTAATATCGTAAAGTGTTACCATATATTTTAATATGGTTGTTTAGAGTCATAAATGCACACTTCATAAGAAATGTCACTTTTAATACAGACTTCTGATTAAAACCATACCGTTTTCATGCAAATGCTTTTTTTATTATTTTTAAAAATCCACAAATTAAAAAAATAATAATAATGACATGCGAAAAGTTGCAAATGAAGAGTATTCCATATTCCCCTAAGAGTCATTTAAGATCCTTCCTTCGCTGAGTATTTGTTTTTTACCTGCTTGTTTAGTGCGAATATCAAATCAGTCGCTCCTGTGCAAACCAGGGTGAGAATGACAATTGCTAGTTTTTTTCCGCTGCTTCGGTCACATGGGGAAATGTGCACCAGTATCTTGGCGTCCCCAAAGGAATGAAGCCATGCTTTCAGACTCCCATCTCTCCCAACGTCTCTGTCTTCCTCCCATCCTGTCTGTCTTCCTCATATCCCTCTTTTTTTTTTAACTTCTCTCCATCTCTTGAGTCTTCCCATCATCATTCTCCAACACACACACATTTATACATTATAAATCCACCCATCGGAGAACAATATACAGAATATGTCGATACTTTCTCAACAATTTTGAGGTCCTGCAGCAAACATGCACGTCTTTAATGTGACCTACAGAAATATGCACCCAACTAGGGCTGCACAATATATCGTTTCAGCATCGATATCGCAATGTGTGCGTTCGTAATAGTCACATCGCAGTATATACAATGTTGCTTTGGATTATAGTTGATCGGCACCACAGTTGAGAATGCATGAGATTTGTGGAGTCACTTCAAAGTTGAACCAAGACAGAGTGAAGATTTATCATTTGCATGTGTTTTAAAGGCATTTCAAGAGAGATCCGAGCATTCGGGCACAAAAAAAGTACAATATTTGTAATGTTAATTCTACTTAAATGTGCAGTATGTACGTTTTTGACTCATGTAAAGCATAAAAATTCCATATGTTCGCAGATATTTAAGAAACATGCCAAGTGAACATTGATGTTTATCTGAAAAACAATGCTGAAGACAGATATTCTGCTTTGAAAATCTACGTTACGTACCGAAACGTCTGTCTTTGTTTTGGTTCTTTTAACCCGCCCAGTGCCACTTTAGCCAATTTTATTTCAGCACCCCGGGTTGCCTTGGTGGAAAACCCCGTATGTCATTCATTTAGTCAGGAAGGCTCTCAAAGTATGCGTCTGTGACCGGTGGACAGTAGCAGACTCCGAAATGAGACGCAGATTTCCACATGAGGGAGTTATTAATTAGCAAATAATATAAATATCACAAACGTAAACATTAGGTGAGCAGGTAACATTGTAACCCTGTGTCCTAACAACACGCTGCGTGACGAGATTTGCAGTGATAAGCAATAGCTGTTTTCGCCAGACGAAACATGATAGAAATTTAAATACAGCCATTCAGAAGCACAGAATATGTGCACTTACTGCACTCCAACGAAATGGTAAGGTTTATAATCTAATTAATACATATCAAACCTCTTTACCATTATTACATGCTGAATCACTGATATGTGTTGGCCTGCACTGAGTCACAGATCTGAAGTTCAAAACGGTTTAGTTTATTTTCAAGATCTGAGGTGAACTATCTGCTGCTGGTTTCAGCAGTATGGCAATAAGTGTCGGGTAAAATGGCATTCAAACTCACATTATTAGCAGTTAACACTGAATAAAGCACATGAGGTGTACCTAAGGTAATCAGTTTATTCTGTTGTTCACCTGTGTGAAATAGAAGCCATTTCTAAAATAGAAATTTCAGGTGTTGGTTAGGACAAAATATTTCTTCTATCGCGTGCCGTTGCTTTTATATAGAACATGGTTCAAATCAGCCTTAAATTAGCCTTTAGGCTCGATAGTCAGGCACACTCACGTCAATCTGCCAACCTGTGCTTGCGTGGACTCGTCAGAGGAGGAGCCGAGTGAAAATGTGTTTTGATCCAGGGGTGCAATACCTAATTCAACCACTGGGTGTCAAACTTACATACCGCACCTTTAATTATTAATACAGTGAAGTCTAAACAGTGCTATTTTACATTTTAAATTACATTTGATTATTCGATTTCTGTACCTAAATGCTGTTTGACACTCCAGAAAACCATAACACTGTTTGTTTTACTTTTTTCTTTGCTCTATTGTGTTTATTTGTTTATTATTTTTTCATTCATGATTCACTCCCTCCTACAAAATCACCATAATCAGTCATCAGTCATTCTTTCCAAAATAGCGCTATTAAACCATCTGGTATTCATATCGCAGAAAAACTAAATATCGCAATGTCCGATTTTTTTTCAATATCGTGCAGCCCTACACCAAACTGTCCAGATAGGAAGCTTTATTGGCTTTTCAACAAAACGTACATTTTTTGCGCCCAACATGGGTCTCGGCGGATAAGAAAGCCTCTGGAGGATAATGAGAGCTCTCTGGCCTGAGGATTGATCCGTGTATTGGATCTCACATAAGACTGCTGTTACTGGATATTACCCAGCGCTATCGGCCAGCCGTGATGGCCTGGTGATAAGAAGTGCTTACCAAAGGGGAAGCTCCTAGAGGGCAGATACGGTTTCTCAGCCGCCCTCGGGGGACCGTCAGCCTCATGCTGCTGAGCTCAGGAACTTTCTACCTCATCAAGTAAATTCAGGCCCTTATCAAGTTACCAAGCAAGGCCTCTTCCAGTCCGACAAATATTTCTGCCCATTGTCACTGTCAGTGCTAAAAGAGCCGCTCACATTACAGGGCTCCTGCTTTTTCATTGATAACCGGGGAAATTTGGAAAGTGATGGATTTGTTTTGGAGGGGGCTGCTGCGCTCTGGAGGTGTAAGGAAGGGGAAAAACTTTGCACTTTAGCTGACTTCAAATTCTGGGTGGCATTTTTTTTTTAAGAACGTCCTATTGGAAAGATTTGAAATAAAAATCAATAAGAATGTGTTACAAATAATGTATAAGGTGTGAGGTATAGTTGACAGCAAAATGTTTTTTATTTTTTATTTTTATAAAAAATAATTCCCAAGTTATGTTTAAGAGAGCAAGGAAATTTTCACTTCTGCCGAAAGTCTTTTTTTTTTTTTGCTTTGGCTGGAATAAAAGCAGGTTTTTTTAGCAATTTTAAGCATTATTAGCTCCTTTAAGATTTTTTTTTTGGGATTGTCTACAGAACAAACCATTGTTATGCAATAACTTGCCCAATTATCCTAACTTGCCTATTTAACATCATAACCTAGTTAAGCCTTTAAATTGCACTTTAAGCTGATTACTAGTATCCTGAAAAATACCTAGTAAAATAATATGTACTGTCATCATGGCAAAGACAAAATAAATTAGTTATTAGAAATGAGTTATTAAAACTATTGTTTAATGATGTGTTGAAAAAAATATTCTCCCCATTAACAACACTTAAATAATTTTGACTGTGTATTTGATCTTTCATAAAAATATAGTTACTCTTCATATTGTTACGTGACATTAGTATCCCATATTGAAATCTCAAATATGGCAATGTATACAGTTCACATATATGACATTCAATGTTTGGATTTCACAGATATAAAAATATATATGAAACCAAAACGCATGGTTGTAGACCACAATAATTCATTAGGATGGCGTAGGGCAGGAGTGCCCAAACTCGGTCCTGGAGGCCCGGTGTCCAGCAGATTTGAACTCCAACTTGCCTCACACCTACACGGATGTTTCTAGAAAGCCTAGTAAGAGCTTGATTAGCTAGCCCAGGTGTGTCTGATTAGGGTTGGAACTAAACTTTGCAATACAGCATCAATTGGTCTTGGGAATGACAGATACAAGTCCGGCACAGCAGCCAGAGGGATTTTGAGCTGTATTTCTTGCAGAATAGTGGCCAGATCACTACGTGATGCTGGTGGAGGAATACGTTTCCTGACTCGCTCCTCCAAAACACCACAAAGTGGCTCAATGATATTTAAATCTGGTGACTGTGCAGGCCATGGGAGATGTTCAACTTCACTTTCATATTCATCAAACCGCTCTGCCACCGGTCTTGCTGTGTATATTACCGCATTATCATCCTGATTCACGGCACTGCCTTCAGGATACAATGTTTGAACCTTTGTGTGCACATGGTCCTCCAGAATGGTTCGGTAGTCCTTGGCAGTTAAGCACACATCTAGTACAAGTATTGAGTCGAGGGAATGCCATAATATTCCAGCCCAAACCATCTCTGATCCATCCCCATGCTTCACTCTTGGCATGTAACAATCTGGGTGGTACACTTCTTTGGGGCTTCTCCCCACCGTAACTCTCCCGAATGTTGGAAAGACAGAGAAAATGGACTTATCAGAGAACAATACATGTTTCCCAATACATGTTGCCCAAGATTTTTGCTGCTGGCATCATTGAAACCAACGTTTGGCACTAGTGATCAAAGGTTTGGCTATAGAAGCCCGGCCATGTATATTAACCCTGTGGAGCTCCTGGTGAACAGTTTTGGTGGTGCACTTTTAATTCTGCAGTGAGTTGGGCAGCTGTGATTTTATGTTTTTTGGATACAATCTGGGTTAGCACACAGACTTCCCTTTCAGGCAGCTTCCTCTTGTGTCCACAATTACTCCTGTTGAATGTGGTTTGTTCTTCTTGGTGGTTTGCTGACATTAGCCTGGATACCGTGGCTTTACATCAAAAATACTTGCTGTCTTGGTCACAGATGTGCCAGTGAGACACACACCAACAATTTGTCCTTTTTTGAACTCTGATATGTCACCCATAATGTTGTGTGCATTGCAATATTTCAAGCAAAACTGTGCTATTACTCTGCTAATTAAACCTTCACACTCTGCTCTTACTGGTGGAATGTGCAATCAATGAGGACTGGCCACCAGGCTGGTCAAATTTAGCCATGAAACCTCCAACACTAAATTGGCCAGTGTTTCAGTTTCATTGTCCAACCCCTGTATATTACAAAATATTGCAGAAATTGAAAATATATATATTTCAACCAAGCATTTCCCAAGATCTCCTATTTCACCTTTAAGTCCTCAAAATCTAAAAAGCCTTTCATTTAAACTATCATATCATTGGCACTGGTTTTTGACTTGACATTGGCACTGGTTTTTGACTAGATTTTTTTAGACTATTTGGATACAGTAATTTTAGTCAAATTAATACATCTAAATGACATTTTGTATACGAATGCTGGATTGTTTTTGGGTACAGTATCTTAAATGTGTAACACAACTTAATCCCAACAGTTGGGATTCCACATCTTTTACCTAAAATAGTGTTTTTCATATAACCCAGCATTGTTTAGAGTGTATATTATTCATGTGAACATTTACTTCAGCCTCTTTCTTATCAGTGTCAGTGCTAAAAGAGCGGTTCACATTACAAGACTCCTGCTTTTCTTTGATAACCAGGGAAATTTAGGAGGTGATGGATTTGTTTGGGTAATTAGCAAAGACTGAGCTCGCTGGAAAAGCCGAGGACATGCAAAACTTGATCTCTTTAGCCATCTTAACAGTCCACGAGTCAAGTGCTTTCTTGAGATCGTCACTTTTAACACTCTAATTCGACCGGGATGAGAATTCCCAGGCAAATGATTCAGAATTTACAGTCTGGATTGCACGTTTTTATGTCCTTTAACGATAACGGCGTTGTTGACAATGCAATCTGCGTCCTGTAGAGCACTTTAGTGTGCCCTGGATCTCTAAAAGATGCTAAGCTCTCAGATAATGAAGTGGTCGGGACATAATGTGCAGTCCTGACAGTTTCATTGGGAGTTTTTCAGCTCTCGGTCGCAGTGTTTAGGGCTCAGCAGAGAGGAGATGTTGCACTCGCGGCGAAGTTTTTTTCTCTACCGCTGCGGCAAAATGAGGCAGGTGGCATCTGGTACCCGCTGCCTGCCAATGGAGGAGGCCCAGATGGCGCGTTAAGCAGGCTAATTATTTCGACACAAAACTCTGATATTGCAGGCCGCCAGGGTCCAGTTTCCCTCTTTTGAATCTTACTCACTGGGCTTTGTCTCAGAACCGCATCCCTGTCCTCTGGTGAATGTGTCCTTTGCGGGGATCAGTAACTGGATCCCACGAACGGGTGGTAAATCGCGAATGACCCCACGCACTGGGAGATGACAGCTGTAATGTTATTCCTGAGAGGTGTCGTGGTACAAAACGACACTCGTTTTATAATTCACATTCATAAATGCTTTGAGAATAGAGCGACATGTTGAAGTCTTTCATATATTCAATCTGCTGTTATCTGAAATGGGAGTAAAATCCCATGGGATCAAATGGGAGTTGTTCTGTCACACTTTGCTCTGATGTATATATTTTTGGTAACACTTTACCAATTCTCACTATTAGTGGCTTATTACCTACCTATTATTAAGTTATTAGCTGTTTGTACTTATAAAGTAAATATTCTGCATGTTCTTATTCAACATCCCTAATCCTAACCAATACCTAAACCCAACTACTACCTTGAAGGGTTGTTTCAAAACCCAAATATTTATATTCAAAAATTAAAATGTACTTACTTTTTACTCATTCTCAAGTGGTTCCAAACCTTTATGTTTTTCTTTCTTCTGTTGAACACAAAAGCAGATATTTTGAAGAAAGCTGAAAACCTGTAACCATTGACTTCCATAGTAGGAAAAACAAATACTATGGAAGTCAATGGTTGGTTTAAAATCAGAAGAAACACAAATGTATTTTTGATCAAATAAATGCAGCCTCAGTAAGACCTTTATATATAGATAAAAATATATAAATATTTATGTCTAAAATGTAACTTTTTAACTCAAAAATGAACTTTTTAGTGGTGTATAAACATGTTTAGTTAAAGTTTGAAGTTAAATGAAACTTTAATGTTAGGTAAAAGTATTGTACATCCAGTTGTGCTGTTAAACTAGTGATATTCAAACTGCAATTTCTGTTTTGTCAAAATTAAAATGTATGGTGCATATTATGTGACCTACAGCTCTTGCAGTTACAATTTTCTACTGTACAAATTAAAGTGGGATCTATTATGCCCCTTTTTACAAGATGTTAAATAAGTCTCTGATGTCCCTAGATTGTGTACGTGAAGTTTCAGCTCAAAATACCACACAAATAATGTTTTATATCTCTCTGAAACCTTCAAACCTTTTAGGCTTTGATTCTAATTGTGGCGTTTTGGTGACTGTCGCTTTAAATTCAAATGAGATTGTGTTCTTTTTAAAAGAGGGCGGAGCTACAAATGACTATGCATCAGCATAGTGGCAGATTCAAAAACAAGACTAACCTCCTATGCTAATATAAAAAAATTAAATTAATACATTTACCATTATAAGCTGGTTATATTCACACAACTTAAACCACTTATAAAAGTGATTTTTGCATAATAGATCCCCTTTAAATGAAAAAAAAATATATATATATATATATTTCTGTTAAATTTACAAACATTTCAAACACATTTAAAACGCAATGATGAAAAATGTCTTTACATTAACTCTTTTTGAACAATATAAATAATATTCTGACACTCCAACCTGCAATTAAAATAGCAAAAAAGTGTTAATACTGTTAATTTAACATGAAACGCTTGCCGAACAGTAACTCAAAGTAGCTCAGTGCTGTGGGCAAATAAAAGCGTAGTTTTGGCGGTGAATGGTCACCATTTCCCCATTCATTGACCGGGCAGTTACTGTCCAGCGATAGGGCCACTGAGTAATGGGTCAATAAAGGCCAAGTCAGTGCGAAACGCCTGCTATCAGAGCGACGCAATAACGCCACAAAACCCCTGGACTTCCCTTAAGAGACCTCACGTATAGCCCGATCCCAAAGTCCTCTTATAATAAGGGTCAACATTAAAAGCCTATTCCATTAGGAGTCTAAAATTACACAGGACTTTAATGTCACATGCCAGCGCTTAACAGCTCGGGTGCATTAGAAACACATGCTGAAATAGTCATGAGTGTATTATCGAGTCGCGTTTGGCCGACATGGATGTTTTTATTCATGACGTACATTTGTTTCCAAGTCATGCCTTATGATGGCTCTTCTGGGAGTTGGAGATTGTGGAAGAACAATATTTACTGCGCGCTGAATTTCCACCTTTGAGTTAAACCCTTCATTGATTGCGCGTTGGGAGCTGGTTGGCGGCTGCAGAGGAAAAGATGCAGGCCGGACGCTGATAACCTGCTGACTCCTAAATCTGAAATTGAGTCCTATATCATGATCAATTGTCGACGTCATGGATGAGTAATGCTGCTGTACACACGTTATCCCAAACACACACACATACACTTAATTATTATGCTTAACATTCAAGCTTCAGAAGATTCAGTCCAGCAGGTATTTTGTCAAATACTTCATTTAAATTTAAATTCTTTTATATTTTTTCATCAATTTCTGTTTTTTTTCAGCACATTTCTAAACATAATAGATTTAATAACTCATTTCTAATAACTGATTTCTTTTATCTTTGCCATGATGACAGCACATAATATTTGACTAGATATTTTTCAAGATACTAGTATTCAGCTTAAAGTGACATTTAAAGGCTTAGCTAGGTTAATTAGGCAAGTTAGGGTAATTAAGCAAGTCATTGTATAACAGTGGTTTGTTCTGTAGACAATCGAAAAAAATATTGCTTAAGGGGGCTAATAATATTGACCTTAAAATGGTTTTAAAAAATTTAAAACTGCTTTTATTCTAGCCGAAATAAAACAAATAAGACTTTCTCCAGAAGAAAAAATATTATAGGAAATACCGTGAAAAATTCTTTGCTCTGTTGAACATCGTTTGGGAAATATTTGAAAAAGGGAAAAAAACGGTTCTTTAATGTACATTTTACACTAAAAATATCTGTAAATTAGAAGTTTTCTGTATTTTACGATTTAGTTTTTTGTTTTTTTATTTGATCATTTATTCATTATTATAACCAAAAAAATATGGTGTTTTGTTCCAAATTTCAATTTAGATTCAATGTTACTTCAGCCATTTCTTTGTAAATGTTTGTGAAATTTACTAGAAAATTGTGAAAATATTGTTTTTAGAGCACTGACATATTTTTAGACAAATAAATATTTAGTAAAATAAAAAGTCCTAAAAACTTTTTTTCACACATTTAATGCATCTGATTATGGGTGTATTAGACCGTATTTACACAGAAATATCCTGATCAATGTTTGACATTTTTATTGCAAAATTGTACTTTTAAGGACATTTTTCAGTTTCATGAAATCATTTGCTTCCAAATTGTTGCTACTTAAAACATTCTAGATCTATACAAAAATGTATTTGCAACAAATATTTATACCAATATGGGTATTTCTTCGAAAATGTTTGTGGAATTGAATGAAAAACTGTTAAAATCACTGACATATTTTTGGACAATGAATGAATATGTAGTAAATTAAATATTAAAAAAAAAAACAGACATTTACACAGACATTTGCTGGTCAAAATCATTTTTAATGCTACATTTTACTTTTTTGATTGATAGATTGACTGATTTATTCATTGATTCATTCATTGATCCATTCATTCATTCATCAATTGATCATTTATAGTTTAAATATTGCATCTAGCTCTTT
>CAIGQV010000919.1:12535439-12548505 GCA_903798115.1 Danio jaintianensis
CTCTCTCTCTCTCTCTCTCTCTCTCTCTCTCTCTCTCTCTCTCTCTCTCCCTCCCTCTGGCAGGTGTCTTGTACGCTCTGACTGTTAACCACTTGATAATCACAATGCCTGTAAGCAGAGCCAAAATCTCTATGAGTATTTCATCCATCCATCCATCCATCCATCCATCCATCCAACTATCCATCCATCCATCTGTTATTTAGTTCTATCTTCTATTATGTCCATTCGTCAGTCATTCTGCTTTGCATTCTACCCATCCATCCATCCATCCATCCATCCATCCATCCTTCCATCCATCCAACTATCCATCCATCCATCCATCTAACTATCCATCCATCCATCCATCCATCCATCTGTTCTATAGTTCTATCTTCCATTATGTCCATTCGTCAGTCCTTCTGCTTTGCATTCTACCCATCCATCCATCCTTCCATCCATCAATTGTTATATGATGCTGTCATTCCATCCATCCATCTAACTATCCATCCATCCATCCATCATCTGTTCTATAGTTCTGTCTTCCATTATGTCCATTCGTCAGTCATTCTGCTTTGCATTTTACCCATCCATCCATCCAATTATTCATCCATCTATTGTTATATGATGCTGTCATTCCATCCATCCATACATCCATCCATTCATCTATCCATCCATCTGTTCTATTGTTCTAACTTTCATTCTGTCCATCCATCCATCTTTCTATTTACCATTCTGCTCATCCATCCATCTGTTCTATTGTTCTGACTTTCTGTCCATCCGTCCATCTTTCTGTTTATCATTCTGCCCATCCATCCATCCATCGTTATATAATTTTATAATTTTATCTATTTATTATTTTGTCCTTTCCTCCATCCATTTGTTCCACTGTTCTGTCTTTTAATCTTTCCATTCCATCCATACATCCATACATCCATCCATCCATCCATCCATCCATCTATCCATCCATCGGTTCTATTGTTCTAACTTCCATTCTGTCAATTTTTCAGTCATTCTGTTTTTCATTCTACCCATCCATCCATCCATCCATCAGATTATCCATCAATCCACTGTTCTATCCTTCTGCCATTCAATCATTCTATTTATTATTTTGTACATCCATCCATCATTATATCATTCTATCATTTTGTCTATCCATCCATACATCCAATTATCCACCAATTCACTGTTCACTGGTCAATGTATCCATCCATCCATCCATCCATCTACTCATTGCTCTGAATACATTCCTTTCATCCATACATTTTTTGTTTATCATTTCATTCATCCATGGTTCTATTGTTCTATCATAAACATAGAACCACATTAATTAAAAAAATTCAGGAATTGAAATTGAACATTTATTTTAAAGGCATGTAATTTTGTATAACTTTGGTAGCTGGACCAGTTTTAATGGTTGAATAACTTTCAATATGAGCAATTTAAATCATTGTGCTCTATAGTGAAAATATTAAAGAAACAAATACCCATTAAATGATGTTGAATCAAATTCATAAAACACCATCCTTCCGTTGGCACATACAATCTCTGTCAGGTTTAGCCAGTGAGTAAACAGGTGTTTTGTATCAGCACTGTTATTACATCATGTATGGCTGAAATGTTACAGTATATCGATCAGTTGTCCAGGACCGGAACTGATCTGATTTATAATTTCTGATAACAACTCCCTTGTAAGCCTTTACCGTTATATTCAGCCCTCATTATATCATATTTATCCCAAACCCCCTGCAGCCACAATGTAATCCGCAGATAATCACCCCAGCAGCAGTTTTTCTTCCTGCCTTTTTTGTTGCAATCGCTTATTTTTTTTCTTCAGCGTTTTTTTTACTGGTTTCTCAAGTCTCCACAGGAAATCCAGTCTTCTAACAGGTCATTTAAATGCTGTCTCTCTTTCACATTATTGATCGGGCGTCCGGCACGGACAAAGGCAGGGTCCTTGAGATGTGTATCAGTCTGGTAAGGGCAGTAGTGTCTACCATGAGCTCATACACACAGCTCTGACCTTGCGCTGATGTGCTAATACTGCCAGAGAAAGAATCTACAAATGCAAAGACATTCTGGCAAGGGAAAAACTCTTGTATATATATACAGTTGAAGTCAGAATTATTAGCTCCCCTGTGATCTTTTTTTTTTCTTTTTTAAATATTTTCCAAATTATGTTTAACAGAGCAATGAAATTTTAACAGTTTTTCCCATAATATTTTTTCTTTTAGAGAAAGTCTTATTTGTTTTATTTCGGCTAGAATAAAAGCAGTTTAAATTTTTTTTTAAAACCATTTTAAGGTCAATATTATAAGCCCTCTTAAGGAATATTTTTTTCGACTGTCTACAGAACAAACCACTGATCTACAATGACTTGCCTAATTGACAGTGTTAATTTTGTTGCCGAAAATCATAATTTTCGTGACGAACAAGTTTCTACCGACGAAAACTAGACAAAAACTAGTGATGATGATCAAGTGATGATGACAACAACTATGATAAAAATATACTGACATTTTCATTGACTAATAAAAACGAGTCTTTTTGGGAAAGATGCAACAAGTTTTTCACACCTGGATTGGGGGATCCTCTGCCATTCCTCCTTGCAGATCCTCTCCAGTTCTGTCAGGTTGGATGGTAAACGTTGGTCTCTCCAGAGATGCTCATTTGGGTTTAGGTCAGGGCTCTGGCTGGGCCATTCAAGAACAGTCACGGAGTTGTTGTGAAGCCACTCCTTCGTTATTTTAGTTGTGTGCTTAGGGTCATTGTCTCGTTGGAAGGTATGGCTGGAAGATATTCACAGATATATTTGGCAGCACAACTGTTTTTATCATTGATAATAATATTAATAATACACATTGCTTAATTAGCAAATCTGTAAATTAATTACAAGTATATAGAATAATTTCTGAAAGCATCATAAAACACTATATACTGGAGTAATAATGCTGAAAATTCAGCCAATAAATGTACTACATTCTATAGTTCATGCTACAAACATGCTAGCAAAATACCAATTAATGCTAGAAACACAGTAATTCATTATACATTCAAAATATATCTTAAAATATACAAGCAACATGCTAATTCATGCATGAAACGTGCTAACAACATGGTAACCCATGCCAATGTATGCTCTAAACATAGTAACAACACATAAATTCATGCCAGAAACATGCTAGCAACATAACAATTCATGCTAACAACTTGCTAATTCTTATATATTCTAATTCATCACTTTAGAAAGGGAAGATCAGGCCAAGCACACTACACAGTACTCTTTACAGTGGTCTCTGTTGTACACTGCAATGTAGTATTCTTTCTGGAGTATATGAATGCTTTAAATCCCTTGAAATGTTTATGAAATTTGACGCTGCTAAGATAAAATGGCATGTAACCAACAAGATATCATTACCTGCTTTTTGCACCAAAATTTAAATGACCAACGCAGACTGCATATCGTTTCAAACTCTTCGAATGTCACTAAAAGTCGCTTTGTTAAACTGTTTTAACATCAAAAGTTGTTGAAGTAGATATTGAGCTCCCATAATGCGATTCCTGTGAATCACGAGCTACAAAATACACATTCACAGAACTCTTAATTAACAGTTATTCTTACAATGTGATACAGCAATGCGGAAGTTCACTTGTCTTCATTTCTGAGCAGTTTCAAACATTCTTTGAATATATCCCACTTGTACAATAATCTCCCATCTGCAGCGTCTTTTACCATCGATGTGATTAATAACTAACACATGCTTGTTTTTCATCTCCGAGGCCTTCATTTCCCAGTCCACTCTTCTTTCTCTGTTTTCTGTTTCAAATGCTCACACTATCAGAAGGCCGAGGCGCATTCATTAATAACCAGCCTTTGTTCCCAGAGATTTCCATTATCGCTGCAGAAATCTATCACTGCGTTTTCATCTCTTAACATGCCCGTGTTAATGAGCGACTGGGACTCCAGAGCCATTCACTCAGACGGAAAACGAATGCAACGGAGGGAATTGGGAAAACGTGTCCTTTATTTCTGCATTGATTCATAAGATATACCCTAGAGTGGGTCAATCCTGAAGCCTCTCTCGCAATATCCACATGAGATATGAGTTTGTCCTGTCAGGCCTCCAGGCAGAGACATGAGTGTACGTGAAGGGTGAAAATCAAAACTTTGGCACGGTAAAGAACACATTTTAGCCTACTGACTACAAATAGAGTGTAATATTAACCCTGGATAGCGCAGTTAATGCTGCAATAATGTATTTTCAGTGGTTTCTTTGAGACTTTCTCTCTAGGTCACTGTTTCCGGCAACATAGGCTCATTCTGAAAATGTAGCCCTATATACATTTCTGGAGATTGCGAATTATGTAGCCAGAGGTACGTATTTCGTCTTTAAAATGAACGTTACGGGTAGGTATGACGCTGTTCCTTTTCGCACTTACCAGCTGACCGCTTACCTCCATATGGACAGCTTTCCCACTGTTACCAGTTTGTCCAGTAGCTCACTATGTACATCGGCGGACTTGAGTCGCAGAGAAGAGATGACCACGACGACGGGATTCGAGTCCAGCGAAGAACGGTTCCAGAAAGCAGGTAAGACAAAAACAGAAGCCAAAAAATAAAATAAACAAGTAAATAACAGGGTGAGAATGTGGTAAAATCTGAAAACGTGGTAAAAATCAGGCTGCTAGTTGGGTTTTCAGTTGGGTTAGCTGGGTTTAGGGAAGTGGGTGGTCAGGTCAATCGGTGCTTTTGAAAACACTATTGCTTGGGTTTAGGGAAAGGGATGGGTGGACAGCGGCCTCTGGTGGATTTACGCAAGAACAGCAGGCACGAATGGCATTTGCGAGAGAAATTTGAGATCTGAAAAAGCGTACACAACGGCCTCTGGTGGATTCGCGAAAACAAAAACTGCAAAAAAACGTAGCTCTTGGAACGTATTTGACACTCTCCAGAAATGTATATAGGGTTACGTAATCAGAATGAGCCTGGGTTGGTTTCCCTACGTGAGTACATGTATCCCGGAGCGCAATTGCTTTTTACACATAAAGTGTCCCTGTTATGCTTTAGTGTGTAATATAATTGTTTGTGTGTTTAAAGGATCTGCAGAGTTTCAAAGTGTTCTAGAAAGCACATGTATGGTGATTATGCACCTCTCCATATGCACCAGACACTTTCTCATTGACACCCACACAAAAAAGTGCCGTTTGCTGTTTGCTCAAACTACTTATTTAAAATAAGCTGGAATAATACAAATCTTGAGTTTTTTGGGGGGGACAACTTAATTGTTTTATGTTCAATCCACTCTACATTTGTAAAAACTAATAAGTTAACTTAATTTCTTTATGTTGTCCCAGCACAAATTGATTGTGTGGAAACACAGTATTTTTAACAGTAAATGTTTCTGGAAAAACATTCATTCATTCATTTTCTTTTCGGCTTAGTCCCTTTATTAATCTGGGGTCGCCACAGCGGGATGAACCGCCAACTTATCCAGCATGTGTTTTACGCAGCGGATGCCCTTCCAGTTGCAACCCATCACTGGGAAACATTCATACACACTCATTCACACAGCTTACCCAATTCACCTATACCGCATGTCTTTGGACTTGTGGGGGAAACCGGAGCACCCGGAGGAAACCCACGCGAACACGGGGAGAACATGCAAACTCCACACAGAAATGCCAACTGACCCAGCCGAGGCTCGAACCAGCGACCTTCTTGCTGTGAGGCGAACGTGCTACCCACTGCGCCACCGCGTCGCCCTCTGGAAAAACATTGTACAATTAATAATAATAATAATAGTAATAATAATAATAATAATTCCTTACATTTATATAGCGCTTTTCTGGACACTCAAAGCGCTTTACACATTTTTGCGAAGTAATCTCCTTATCCACCACCAGACCACACACCAACTGATTGGTGGAGAGGAGACAGAGTGATGAAGGCAGTTATTATATGGGGATGGTTAGGAGGCCATGATGGACAGAGGCCAGTGGGCAAACCCCTAATCTTTTTCGAAGTACATCCTGGGATTTTTAACGACCACAGAGAGTCAGGACCTCGGTTTAACATCTCATCCAAAAGGCGGCACTCACTGAGCAGTATAGACTCCCCTTTACTATACTGGGGTGGTAGGACCCACACAGACTGCAGGTTGAGCGCCCCCTGCTGGTCTCACTAACACCACTTCCGGCAGCAACCTAGCTTTCCCATTTGGTCTCCCATCCAGGGTGTAGCTTCTGTGGGCGACCATGTGAGAGTTGCAGAGAGCTAGCTGCTGGCTAATTCTTATACAAGGTATACACCAAACGCAAAAAGAACTTAAATTACTCACGCGATATTCTTTGCGTGAGACCCCAGCTTTTCCATCACAGCAATAAATTATTATAAAATCTATTCAAAGAGAAATCTGTTTCTTTAATTTTGAATAAAATTTATGCTTTTACTGTGCTTTTGATCAAATAAACACTGCATTGGTGAAGAGACTCTGAAACTTCAATGGATTAAGGGAAATTAATATTTTTATTTAGCATGGTTACATAAAACACAGTAATTAATTCATTAATTTTTCTTCGGCTTAGTCCCTTTATTTATCAGGGGTCGCCACAGCGGAATGAACCACCAACTTATCCAGCATATATTTTACACAGCGGATGCCCTTCCAGCTGCAACTCAGTACTGGGAAACATATATTCATATATTCTCACATTGACACACACTCTTTTACACAGTTCATCCAATTCACCTATAGCGCATGTGTTTGGACTGTGGGGGAAACCGGAGCACCCGGAGGAAACTCACGCCAACACAGGGAGAACATGCAAACTCCACACAGAAATGCCTACTGAACCAGCCGGGACTCGAACCAGAGACCTTCTTGCTGTGAGGCGACAATGCTAACCACTGAGCCACCGTGCCGCCCCTATTGGTAAAATCATATTTAAAATAGTTGAAGTGCATTTCATCACACCTCAGGCCTATCTGTACACTGAGAGTATATATATATATATATATATATATATATATATAAAATATATATATAAGGGGAGATGAGAAATATTTCAATTTTTTATTCTGGATATTTTTAATTCATATATAAAGATAGACTGCGAGTGTGAGTCCCCCACTATAACAACTCATGTTCCCGAGTGAATCTGCAGGTTGTTTCTCAGATCTTTCTGTCTGATGCACACAGACAGTCCTCTGTCTGGACAGAATGAGCTTCAGCTCTTATCAACACCGAGAATGATGGCCAGAAACACTCCAAACAAATATTGCATGACCAAAAGCGTCAAAAGCCACTACAACTTTTCAGCAGAGATCTCGTCTGAGACCTAGTAGTTTTCATGTGGCGATAATGCCCTTAAAACCAACATAGAGTTAAAGAGCAAATTATTAGTTCTCCTGTGAAATTTTAATTCTTTTTCAAACATTTCCCAAGAGCACAGGACAATTTTTCACTGTATTTCATATTTTTGTTAAAAATGCTGGGTTACACACAATCAATTTGTGTTGGGACAACATGAAGGAATTAGGTTGACTTATTAGTTTTTTCAAATTTAAATGGATTGAACGTAAAACAATTAAGTTGTCCCCAAAAAACCTCATGAATTGTGTTGTTTCAAAAATTGCCATATCACCCTGCAGCCCAAGACCGGTTACTCACTGAAGCTAAGCAGGGCTGAGCCTGGTCAGTATCTGGATGGGAGACCACATGGGAAAAGCTAGGTTGCTGTTGGAAGTAGTGTTAGTGAGGCCAGCAGGGGGCGCTCAACCTGCGGTCTGTGTGAGTCCTAATGCCCTAGTATAGTGAAGGGGACACTATACTGTCAGTGAGTGTCATCTTTCAGATGAGAAGTTAAACTCCTGACTCTCTGTGGTCATTAAAATTTCATGGCACTTCTAAAGAGCAGGGGTGTAACCCCGGTGTCCCGGCCAAATTCCCTCCATCGGCCCTTACCCATCATGGCCTCCCAATCATCCCCATCCACCGAATTGGCTGTTTCATTGTCTCCACTACATCAATAGCTGGTGTGTGGTGAGCGCACTGGTGCTGTTGTCCTGTGGCTGCCGTCGCATCATCCAAGTGGGTGCTGCACACTGGTGGTGGTGTGGAGAGACCCCCCTCATGATTGTGAAGCACTTTGGGTGTACTGCCATACACAATAAATGTGCTAAATAAATACACATTACATTACATTATGTTTCAGCTCATTTTAAAGAAGTAGTTTGAACAAACAGCAAACGTCATTTTTAGAGAATATGTCCACATGCTCTTATGAAATAAAACAATCTATCTCGTATGCTTCAGCTCTTCTCTCCCATCCACTGAAAAGCTTGATAGTAAACCTGCGCTGTATCTGTCACTCTGCACAGACAGATCACTCCTGACGTTCCTGCACTGATCTTATATTGTCTATTAATCTGCTGCATTATGGCTCTTCAGTCGCTCCACAAACAGCAGAGCAGCCCAGAGAGGCTCATTCAGACGCTCAGCGGCCCAAACCTGATTATACTGCAGTGAGGAGCCGCCACCGGTCCAGTGCGGGGCCTAATACCTTCACTGTGTGTGTGCGTGTGTGTTGAGCAAATGATGTTGAGCAGATGTGTAGTACAAGGAGCCTGAAGCTACGTGATCCAGACCTGTGAAATTTTATAGCGTTTAGATCAGGCAAATGATACCGCGTTAAATTAATAGAGCAGATAATATGACATATGGAATTCCAGACAACATGGGATTCGAAACCGATTGATAAAGTTAGAGGGAAACGTTTCGTTTGAAAAAGCTGGAAATCGAATGGACCTAAAAGTTTAAATAAATCTCTTTTATTGATTGATTTGCTTGTTTATATATTTTGCTTTTAGTTTCACTTTTATTGAAATGATTTGTCAGATGATGTCTTTTTTTTATTTTATTTAAGGGCGGCACGGTGGCTCAGTGGTTAGCACTGTCGCCTCACAGCAAGAAGGTCGCTGGTTCGAGTCCCGGCTGGGCCAGTTGGCATGTTCTCCCCGTGTTGGTGTGAGTTTCCTCCGGGTGCTCCAGTTACCCCCACAGTCTAAACACATGCGCTATAGGTGTCACTCGTTCTCCCAGTCCCAATCACCGCTCTCACTCACCATCCACCACACACCACACCCGTGAACCCTCACCTGATTACTCATCACCCGCACCTGCAATCACCACACACTATATATACTCACCTCACTCACTCATTCAGCGGCTGGAATCGAAGACGCATGGATCTCCTCGTCTTCTCTCCCGTATTCTCCTGTGCTCTTCCATGGATGTTCTCCTCCTCCTGTGAATGGCAATACACCTATTTAAGGGAAGTGACTATTCTTATGTTGGTGATTACCATTGAACTGAACTGAACAGAACAGCTGAACTGTTTGTATGTGAGATCGCTCACCTTCTACAACGCCATTCACCTGCTTCACCTTGCTACTGTTGTGCATATCACTTGAATAAACACCCTTAAAGTTTATACTTCCTTGTGTGACCATGACAATAGGTGAATTGGATGAACTAAATTGGCCATAGTGTATGAGTATGTGTGTGAATGCAAAAGTGTATGGATGTTTCACAGTACTGGGTTGTGGCTGGAAGGGCATCCACTGCGTAAATCATATACCAAAATAGTTGGCGGTTCATTCCGCTGTGGCCAGTGTAGTGGAATGAATGTCTTTTTTAAAGAGATTTATTTTTATGTTTTTGAAAGAAGTCTCTAACGTTATTATATGTCAAAAATACAGTAAATAGTTATAAAAAATTATTCATTCAAAACAGCTGGTTTCTTGATAATTGTGATAAGAAAAGTAAATTGTTAGCAACTTTTTGGAAACTGTGATTCTTAGTATTTTATAAATGACTAATAATCCACTTTTTTAATATATATATACACATGTTATTATTATTATTTGTGTTTATCTTAATTTTAATACAATTTTAATTCGTTTTTTATATATTTTTTAAATGTCTATATTGTCATTTCTTTTTAAAATAATTATTTTATTTTAATTACTTTGAAAATACATTAATCATTTATTTAATACATTTTATTAAAGTTGAATTTTAGTTATTTCAATTTTAAGTAAAAACTAAGGAAAAGAAACATTTTTCATTTTGCCAAATAGCTGAAAGCTTTACGTTTCACCTTTTTTTTTTTTGTTAATATTTATTTCAAATAACAAAATTGATTTTCTATTTATTATTCTACCTTTAGTTAGCTGTAATAAAGTTGTCTAATTAAACTATAATCTAACTATAATAAACTCTAATTTGTAACTGTAATCAACAAACACTTTTAATACATTTTTAGTTGTTTTTTTCCCCACTTGGTTTACTCCACATTTTTTTAAATTAAAATATTCCATGCAGTCTCTCAATTATGAGGTCTGTTGCATTTATAACACTTTAAAAAGACTACTTCAATACGCTGTTAACAATTTCCTGTAGAATCTACAGTAACTTACTGGCAGCAGTTAATTTACTGTAAATCAATTACAGCAAAAATACTCTATTTACATTTACAGCACCATTTATCTTGCTGTATATGTATCTACAGTATTGTATATCCTTACTGTAAAACACAGTATATTTCACAATGCAACTTTAAAATACAGTAACATACCGCATAAATGTCCTACAGTAAAATACAGTTTATATTACAGTTAAATCTTGTGAAATTCGCAAAAATCGTTAACTGTGTACTTAAAAAGATTGTTAAAATTCATTCATTCATTTTCCTTCGGCTTAGTCCAATATTTATTAGGGGCCGCTACAGCGGAATGAACCGCCAACTATTCCAACATATGTTTTACACAGCGGATGCCCTTCCAGCCGCAACCCAGTACTGGGAAACACCCATACACTCTCACATTCACACACACTCTTACACAGTTCATCCAATTCACCTGTAGCGCATGTGTTTGGACTGTGGGGGAAACCGAAGCACCCGGAGGAAACCCACGCCAACACGAGAAGAACATGCAAACTCCACACAGAAATGCCAACTAGGCCAGCCGGGACTCAAACCAGCGACCTTCTTGCTGTGAGGCGACAGTGCTGACTGTGCTGCCCCTATTGGTAAAATCCTATTTAAAATAGTTTTAGATGAAGTGCATTTCATCACACCTCAGGACCAGTTGACTTCAAAACGACTTAATATCAGCAGGCCAAACACAAAGAGTGCAAATGAATGAAAGATGTGAATGATGTTGAAAAAGACGTGAATCACAGATGGCACAGAATGAGTGATGATCCTTTTCTGGATGAATTATTGAGTCTGAACTCTATTGTTTTCATCAGAGTGTGTAGCTGCTAACAGAAAGTGTCACATCCACATCTGTCTGGGTCATTTACTTCCTGAAAGCTGGACTTTAAGTAGTTTCTTTGGCATTTTCTACATCAGTCGCACCACTGGGTTATATTTGTTTCTTAAACTTTTCTCTCAGCTGACCGTCTGTAGGATTAATGCTGTCCTCAAATCCTCCTGACAACTGCAAACTTGGGTGACTGTGTGAGTTTGCATTTGTCACATTTTGGCGAAATTTGTCAATTTGTACATACAGTTAAAGTCAAAAAGGTGAAATTGTAAATCTTCTTAAAATAATTACTAAGTGCTGTTTAACAGAGAGATTTTTTTCAACACATGTTTAAACATAATAGTTTTATTACAGTTTTTTGATGACAGTACACAATATTTTTCTACGTAGTCTACTTCTACTTAGGCTGGTTATTGGATAAGTGTAGACAATTTTAAAATATATATTTCTTAAGAGGGCTGATAATATTGACCTTTTAAAAAAGTTAAAAACTGCTTTTATTCCAAACACTGAAATATTATAAGAGTATAAATTAATAAAATGCGGTAATTTACCGTAAAATTTAAACATTTCTTTTACATTACTACCTTTTCTTTTTTTTCTTTTTTTTTATTCCAGCAACCACAGCTATTTTTAACTGTAATTTGACATTATTTTATTATTTTTGCAGTGTATAATTCAACAGAATTAAACTGTAAAAGAAGAGTTCCGTCTGAAGTTTTATGGTGAATTTTATTGAAATTTGTGGTGAAAAACCAGCAGCTGGTTGCCTGAACTTTACCAATAAAAATACAGTAGAAATTCTAAAAGAATTTTTTACGGTGAACAACCATATTTCATTCATTTACTCTATACACCAGTGTTTTGAAGTATGAACATCTACACATCATAGATGTGTAGTTACACAGACAAAAACACAACCATAAGCAGGTGGTGATGAGAAAGTTATTGTGGGAAAGTCAATTTATATATATATATATATAAAATATGATTTTAACCAGGTTACAAAATTTCAAGTTTAGTTATTTCACTTTTTTTGTTTTATAATTATTTTTTAGGGGTTTTTCATTGGGATAGGAGCAGAGGACAGACAGAAAACCATTGGAAGCAGAGAGAGGGGAAATATCTGCATAGGACTTCAAGCCGGGAATTGAACTCAGGTCACTGTGAGCACCATAGTGCTATGATGGCACACTTTACCACTAGGCTATTGGCGCCGACAAGTTATTTCACTTTAAAGGCTATGAAAAAAATGCTCATTTCAGATGGCTCTGAATTCTTCATATTCATTCATTCATTCATTTTCTTTTTGGCTTAGTCCCTTTATTAATCTGGGGTCGCCACAGCGGAATGAACCGCCAGCTTATCCAGCAAATGCTTTACGCAGCGGATGCCCTTCCAGCCGCAACCAATCACTGGGAAATATCCATACAGTCTCATTCACACACATATATAAGTACTCTACGGCCAATTTAGCTTATTCAATTCACCTATACCACATGTCTTTGGACTGTGGGGGAAACCGGAGCACCTGGAGGCCAACATGGGGGGAACCAACGCCAACATGGGGAGAACATGCAAACTCCACACAGAAATGCCAACTGACCCAGCCGGGGCTCGAACCAGCGACCTTCTTGCTGTGAGGCAACGGTGCTACCCACTGCGCCACCGCGCTGCCTACTACTACTACTACTACTACTACTACTACTACTACTACTACTACTACTACTACTACTACTACTACTACTACTACTACTA
>CAIGQV010000919.1:12548515-12569217 GCA_903798115.1 Danio jaintianensis
TACTACTACTACTACTACTACTACTACTACTACTACTACTACTACTAATAAAATATATATTATAGGATTACTTTTAGTAAGTTTAGGATTACTGGAGTAATATAATTTAAAAATTCTTTCAAAGTATGCAGTCTCACAAGATTTACAGTGAGTTTTCAAAATCACAATAATACTAACCTTCATAAAATTGACCCTGGTTTTACCCTGAAACTGGTAATCGTGACAACACTAATATACTTCCTTTTGCAAAGCACCACTTGCAGTGTGTTTAAGGCATGGTGCAGATGGAGTGTGATTTGTGAGAGGTTTTGGAGTCTCTGTTGGCGGGTGATGCCATGGCTGATGATGTAAGTGCTCTTTATTTAGAGCCTTTATCTCAGAGAAGCCTGCAGTAACACAGGGAGGATTGGGTTTCTCTCTGCGGACGGGACAGGACAGGACGGGCCGTATCTCTTACAGTGTGGCCTGGTCGGCGCAGGACAGATCTCTTTACTTAGAGGCTAATTGATCGAGGATGTGGAGGAGGGGGTGTGTGTGTGTGTGTGTGTGTGTGTGTGTGTGTGTGTGTGTGTGTGTGTGTGTGTGTGTGTGTGTGTTCTGCCCCATAAGGACTCACTCTCGCCCCTAACCCACCTATTGATCATGTAATGGTACAGTCCGCAACCCTTAACCTTCTAATCTCGTCTGACTGTGCTGCCAAATACTGCCAATTCGCCTACAGATTGGAAAAGGGGGAATGTAAAAAAAATCAAATATAAAAAGCACAAGATAGTGTTGTGGAAATTTAATGGTTTCTTAGCCTTTAGGTGAATGTACTCTTCATTTCAGTGGACGGTTTTGTAAAAGGTCACACAGTTAAAGTCAAGTATCGCCGTGGAACTAATTATAACATTTCCTTCTAATATTCTGGGATGTGCTTCAGAGCTCTGTTGGTTTAGTTGTAGGATCCAAAACTGAGTTGTTCTGAGGTAAACTGTGATATTTGTTTGCTTCTGTTGACGCAAAGTGAAACACGAGCAATTTATCACAGAGCCAGCAATATTGTGATTAATGCTACTATTGAAATTAATGCTAATCACTGACATAACTGATTATGAAATTAGTACTAAGTGCATAAATGTAAATGTAAATAACATGCTGGCTTAGTATGCTTACTACTTTATTACTACTACTACTACTACTACTACTACTACTACACTGTAAAAAAATACTGGTTGTCTTAAATTTTTGAGCTGAATTAAATTAAACTTATGAGTCCATTGAACTTATATTATGGTAAACTGACTTAAAACAGCTTGCATAACTTATAAAATGAAGTTAGAACATGATTAACTTAGATTAATAATAATAATAATAATAATAATAATAATAATAATAAATTAATAATATGAATTATTATTTTTTAATTACATACTGGAGTAATATAGTTTAATCAACATAGGCTCATTCTGAAAACGTAGCCCTATATACATTTCTGGAGATCACGAATTATGTTGCCAGAAGTACGTATGGCTGAATTTCGTCTTTAAAATGAACGTTACGGGGCGGTATGACACCGTTCCTTTTTGCACTTACCAGCTGACCGCTTACCTCCGTATGGACGGCTTTCCCGCTGTTACCAGTTTGTCCAGTAGCTCGCCATGTATGTCGGCGGACTTGAGACGCAGAGAGGAGTTGACCACGATGATGGGGTTGGAGTCCGGTGAGGAACGATTCCAGAAATACAGTAAGACAAAAACAGAAGCCAAAAAATAAATAAATAAGTAAATAACAGGGTTAGAATGTGGTAAAACATGAAAACGTGGTAAAAATCAGGCGAGGGCTTTTCTTTTGGAAAACACTGTCAGTTGGGTTTAGGGAAGGGGGTGGGTGGGTCAATCGGTGCTTTTGAAAACACTATTGGTTGGGTTTAGGGAAGGAGGAGGGTGGGTCAGTCAGTCGACAGCGGCCTCTGGTGGATTTACGCGAGAACAGCAGGCGTGAATGGCACTCACAAGAGAAATTTGAGATCTCAAAAAGCGTACACAGCGACCTCTGGTGGATTCACGAAAACAAAAACTGCAAAAAAAAACTTAGCTCCTGGGATGTATTTGCCGCTCTCCAGAAATGTGTATAGGGGTACGTTTTCAGAATGAGTCTGGGTTGAGTTTAATAGAAGTTATTTCAAAGTATTTCTTTAGTATTTCTACTATTTGTTTTTTCAAACTATGTTGTTCAAAATATATATTATATAGTAATTAGCATTTTTAGATGCAATAATTTTATCATTTTAATTGATAGCTTTTTGTCTCAAAATGTTTAGGTTTTGATACATTATTTGAGATCCACTGTTTAAAAAAATAACATTTAAAAAACATTAAACTAAGATTAAAATAATATAATGCACAATAATTGTAATTATAGTAAATACTAAAAACTAAATAAATGCTACAGTACAGAGTTTTGTTTGTTTCTTTCTCTGATAACATCCCCCAAAATATGCCATTTATTTTAATGTTACTATTTGAGACTAAATAGTTTTTTCTGCATGTTATGTAGCATTTTTAATTTTTAGATTATGATGCACCAGCTGACAACACACACACTTTGAAGAAGAGCACACAGCAAAAATATTACAAATTAATAATAATTTGACGGTCCCACTTTTTATTAAGTGGCCTGAACTACAGGTACTTACGGCAAAAAATAAATACAATGTTCTTACTGTGTTCATAATGCATTGCAGAACACTTATGGTGCTATAGAGGGTAGGATTAGGGGTAGGTTTAAGGGTGGGTTAAGGTGTAAGCGATGAACAACAGTGTAATTATAAATGTAATTACAGAATTTAATAACAGATGTAATTACATGCAGGTATTTAATCAATCATAAGTACACTGTAAAAACATGTATTTACACAATAAGTACATTGTAACAAATTATTAATTTCAGTGTAAGTAATATTAGTTAAGGCCACTTAATATAAAGTGAGACCAATTTGACAAATCCATAAATAAATGAACTATATTATCAACATTATAATGACCAAACGTCTAAATCAGTAATGTCAGTAAACATTATTATACACTTGAAGTCAAAATGATTCGCCCTCCTGTGAATTTTTTTTTCTTTTTCAAATATTTCTCAAATGATGTTTAACAGAGCAAGGAGTCTTTCACAGTATTTCCTATAATATTTTTTCTTCTGGAGAAAGTCTTATTTGTTTTATTTCGGCTAGAATAAAAGCAGTTTTAAAAAATTTTTAAAGCCATTTTAAGGTCAATATTATTAGCCCCTTTAAGCAATATTTGTTTTCGATTGTCTACAGAACAAACCATAGTTATACAATGATTTGCCTAATTACTGTACCCTAACTTTCCTAATTACTAGTTAAGCCTTTAAATGTCACTTTAAGCTGAATACTAGTATCTTGAAAAATATCTAGTAAAATATTATGTGCTGTCATCATGGCAAAAGATAAAAGAAATCAGTTATTAGAAATGAGTTATTAAAACTATTATGTTTAGAAATGCGTTGAAAAATCTTCTTTCCGTTGAACAGAAATGGGGGGGGGGGTGTCAACAGGGGGCTAATAATTAAGGAGGGCTAATAATTCTGACTTATCTAACTGTAGATCTCTTTTCTTAAAAGGCTGATTTAAAGTCTTCCTCAGATCTTCAGCCAGACGTTCAGAGGTGTTTGTGATGTGAGCAGGTGTGGGCGGAAACCTCTTGTGCATGAAATAAAACCTGGCTGGAGCAGCGGCAAATACTCTCTGCGTGTGTGTGTGTGTGTGTGTGTCTACCTGTTTGTATTGAATAGTGCCCATTAATAATTTAGCTGCATGGCTGCTGGCTATTATTACAGAAAAATAGTGCAGTGCGTTTGGACACATGCCTCCTGCTTGTAAGTCAATAGAGAACAGTTCACCCAGTAGGAGCAGGACAGAGCAGTCGCAAACCCATGACAAACCTCACCGCTTCACGTCTCTGTCTACTGTTTCCACTGTACAGCTCTCTGCATGAGGCGTGAACTGCACTCTATTTTCATTGACATTATTGGTTCAGGGCCTGGACCTATGGGGAAAAAATGGTTGCTCATATTCTGTACTCAATCATTATGAGTCTAATGAACCATAAACTAAAGGAAAATACAATACCGTTCAAAGGTTTTGGGTAGACATTAAGACATTAATACAAATGATATGGCAAAATTCATTCATTCATTCATTCATTCATTTTCTTTTCGGCTTAGTCCCTTTATTATTCTAGGGTCGCCACAGTGGAATGAACCGCCAACTTATCCAGCATATGTTTTATGCAGCGGATGCCCTTCCGGCTGCAACCCATCACTGGGAAACATCCATACACACTAATTCACACACATACACTACGGCCAATTTTAGCTTACCCAATTCACCTATACCACATGTCTTTGGACTGTGGGGGAAACCGGAGCACCCGGAGGTAATCCACGCCAACACGGGGAGAACATGCAAACTCCACACAGAAATGCCAACTGACCCAGCTGAGGCTCGAACCAGCGACTTTCTTGCTGTGAGGCGATCGTGCTACCCACTGCGCCACCATGATGCCCTGATATTTCTTTTTAAAAATGTAAAATCCCAGCACAGTCACAGTTTTAGTTTGTTTATATTAATGAGTCTTCTTTAGTTTCTATTATTCTTTTTTTTTTTTTATAGCAATTTACTTGGGGCAGAAAATATATTATTTTGCAAAAAATGTGCAGCATTTAGGGCGACGCGGTGGCGCAGTGGGTAGCACGTTCGCCTCACAGCAAGAAGGTTGCTGGTTCGAGCCTCAGCTGGGTCAGTTGGCATTTCTGTGTGGAGTTTGCATGTTCTCCCCGTGTTCGCGTGGGTTTCCTCCGGGTGCTCCGGTTTCCCCCACAAGTCCAAAGACATGCGGTATAGGTGAATTGGGTAAGCTAAAATTGTCTGTAGTGTATGAGTGTGTATGAATGTTTCCCAGTGATGGGTTGCAGCTGGAAGGGCATCCGCTGTGTAAAACATATGCTGGATAAGTTGGCGGTTCATCCCGCTGTGGCGACCCCAGATTAATAAAGGGACTAAGCCGAAAAGAAAATGAATGAATGAATGAATGAATGTGCAGCATTTAAGAAAAAAAAATGAAAGGGCTCTTTACCTTAAATTACTTTCTAATAATTTTGTTTAAAAATCGTATCCTGAGACTAGTATCGAGAATCATATCGAATCGTGAGTCAGGTAAATCGTTACATCCCTATTGTTAACACCTTTTAACAGTTCTAGCATGTTTTAGCTCATTGTTAGTTTATTTAGGACATTGGCTGCATGTTTTAGCTTGCTATCGTGTTTTAGCACGTATTTTAAAAATTACAGTGTGCTTAACATATTGTGAACATTCAAAAATAGCACATTTTAGTTCTCTGCTGTTGTTTTAACACATTTCTAGCATTTTTAACACGTTTTTAGCATGTATTAAAAGCATGTTTTGGTATTTCTAACATGTTCTAGCACATTGTTAGCATGTTTAGCCACATTAGCCTGTTTTAGAACTTTGTCAGCATGTTTTAACATTGTTAACGTGTTTTAGCACGTGTTGTATGTCTTAGCTGGCTAACATTTTTCAAATTTGAGTGTGTTTTAACATATTGTTAGCATGTTTAGATTTTGCTATTATTTTAACACATTGCTAACATTTTTAACAGGATTCTAGCATGTCTTAAAACATAGGAAGCATTTTTTAACCATTCCAGCATAGCACGTTGATAGCATGTTACCATACTCGGTTGTTTTAGAACTTTGCTAGCATGTTTTTACATTGTTAGCGTGTTAGCATTGTTAGCATCTTAGCTTGCTAGCATGTTTTAAACCTTCCAGTGTGTTTTCAAATATTGTTAACATTCTTTTAAAAATAGCATGTTTTAGATATTTGTTATTATTAACACATTTCGAACATCATAACCGGTTTCTAGCATGCCTTAAGACATAGGAAGCATGTTTTTAACAATTATAACATGCTAGCACATAGCATATTTAACACATTAGTTTGTTTTAGAACAGCTTGTTTTAACATTGTTAGCATGTTTTAGTACATTAACATATTTTATGTAAAAACTATCAGTGTGTTAAAACAATATTAGCAAAGTTCTATGTTCTAACCACACTGCTATTATATCTTAAAATATTTTATAAGGACTAAAAATGGTTATTTTAGACTATAATAATGTCACAATTGTCTTTTATAAAAGTAACTTCTTGTGAGTCCTGGTGAGCAGTAACTTCTTTCAAAAGCGTAAAAAAAAAAAAACATCTTACCACAAAATGTGGGTCTTAAAGCAAAGGCAGCTGAGAAGCAGCGATGTAAAGCAGAGACATTCATACATATTTCAGCATGGCTTAAGTGTCCAGATCCACTGCATGAACTCTCATCTGAAATCTTCAGACGGTGAAGTGTGTCTCCTTCTTCTGATATCTCCATTCCTCTGCTTTCTCTCTCTCTGTTTACAGAGGACCGCGTGTGTTTCTGTTCTGGGTCTGCAGGGATGTGGTGCTGTTTGTTGGGCTCTGAGGTGAAGGGTTTAGATTGAGGGCAGATTTTGGTCAGTTTGATACGCTCTGTTATCGATACTGGGCCTGAAAGCAGTCGAAATTGTTTGGCGAGTTAATAGCGGTTTGATGATGTCACTGTCAGTGACCTGGGGAAAAATTGACCCCTGTGCGGCAGGAATCGCTAAAATGCCAGCCACGCAATTACGAACTACAGGCCCCAGCGGCACCGCTGCGTTTTGTTTTATGTCCTTCAGAGACACACAGGCTCTTACGCATGGATAAAGACTCAATCCATCGTCGTCGTCTCCTCTCTCTCTCTCACACGCACGCATGCATTCAGCTCGTGGTTTGCTATCAAAAACACAAATACTGGTGAATTGCATTGCATGACTTGCATTTGAGTGAACAAATGTGTGTACGTGCCGACATTTTTAGTTGCAATAATTCTATATTAACATATCATTGTGTTTTGGTTTTCACAACTTATTAGGTTGTGATGCACCAAATATGAAAACACATATTTTAAACTATATAGCATCCACCAAAATATTATAAATCAATACTAAACTGTTAAACAATGATAACAAAACATGATGTAAACAAATGTGTTTGAACTTTAAACGTGTCAAAACGTTTTTATATAAGTTATTCCAACCTGATCTTACGAGAAAACATAAGTATTTTATGTTTTGTCAGTTTAGTGGCAAATTCATATGAATTCGTACGAGTTCAGTCCTATGAAAATGTACGATTTTAAAAAGGAGGCGTGGCACCCAACCCCACCCCTAAACCCAACCGTCATTGGGTGATGAGCAAATCGTACTAAATTGTACGAATTAGATTGTACGAATTCATATGAATTAGCCACTAAATCAAAAAGTTACGAATTGCCTGAGATTGCATTGGTTATTCCGGTTTCAACTTTTTTTGTTATACAAAGTTTAAGTTAATATTTTTAGCCAGTTTGATTGATGTAAGTTGAAATTACTACACAAGTTCATTTCATTTAACGACAAAAAAATTTAGTTGACTTCAGATTTTCAACTTTAAAATGTTCATACATTGAAAATATGCATGTTTATACGTTTTTTTTCTTCTTCTTTCTTCCTTTTTTTAATATTTCTTTTTAATAAATTTATTTTTACCGTGTACCTTTTGCATATTTGTATTTTTTATATTTGCACGGCCTAATATGTGTTCCTTTTACCTATAATATTATTTTATCTATCTTATTATTATTATTATTATTATTATTATATTTTTTTTATTTGTGTTTTTTATATTGTTCTTGATGCAAGAATATATAATTGTATTGTTTAATTCAGAGAGAAAGAAAATGTTAAATTGTTTTCTGCTGATAGATTTGAACAGTTGATGTCTTGGGATCCTTTGTATTTATTACTGTAACTCTCTGACTTATATGCATCAATAAAACAGAGTTAAACTACAAAATGTTCATATTTTGTTAGCACATTGCTAGCATGTTTTAAAACATGGAACACTGGAACATGTTTTAACAGCTAGCATATTTTAGCACATTGGTTGCATGTCTTAAGACTTCCAGTGTGTTTTAACATATCGATCGTTTTCAAAAATAGTTCTTTGCTGTTGTAAAGAGTAAATCTTGTAAAGTTTACTTTATTTAAAAAAAAAATTTTGTAGGCTATAATACTTTTATGACCTCAGGTTACTGCCCTTATCAAACGTTAGCCATTTTACAATAGCCTTGAAGCACATTCTTCATAGACACACAACCTCTTATTCGTAAATAAAAAGTGCAATCAGAAACACAAACACTGCTAATCTGCACTGCGAGACGTTCATTTTAGGTTTTATCACTGACCTGCATTTGAGTGTGTGTGTGTGTGTGTGTGTGTGTGTGTGTGTGTGTGTGTGTGTGCCGTCAACAGAAATGGGGCAGTTACTATCACGATGAAATTTCAAGCGCATAATTTATTCATTAACAGTAAAAAAAAAAAAACAGCATTACATCACCTCACACTCACGATTTAGTGGCACTTTCTCCTCTTTTTTTCCATGTCTGTTAGGCTAATGTGGAAACCGGAAGCTTTTTTGGTTAGCGTCGAATAAATGTTGACAATCAGTGGGAGTTTTATGACGGCGTTTTGTGGCACCTGCCTGCATTTGTAATCTCAAATGATCTCCAAACCACACAAAAGCTTCTAACAGCGTTTCTCTGGTGTTTTGCGAGCACATCCCTCGTCAACATAACAGTCCAAATAGGCTTGTAGCGTATCTATTTGTTTTTATCTGCGTATTGTTGTTTTATTTTTTCTCTCCTCCCCATCCCTTTCTGTCCTTTAAAAAGAAAAGACGGAAGAAGGAGCGGAAAGAGAAAATCCTCAGGAGGCATCTATAATTCATGGCTTAGCTTAGTGGCTGGGAAAGAGCGCCATACTGCTGTTTTGAGCTTTATTTGCTGATATCCCCCTTTTCTCCACTCGCTGGCTTTACACGGCCACGGATTGAGTTTACACGCAGGCAGAAGTTCAGTCAGCAGGTGCGGGTTCGCCACACACACACACACACACACACACACACATCTGGCCTTGCTCTGCATTTCTCTCACTCTATTTTGATTCATATATTATTCATTTAAGTTTTATTTTATTTAATGTCATTCTGTCAAGCTGTAATTATTGGCACTCATTCTCTTTTGACTTCATTTTGCGTGTTAAACTGCACTGAAAAAAAGGATTCATTGGATTTACTCATATTTTTTCAAGGTAAGTGCTTGCAAACAATGTATATGGGCTGAATTTAAACAAACAAATAAATTTTTTGTCTTTAAATTCAGCCCATATAAATTGTTTGCAACCACTTAGGCTACCCTAAAAATGTGTAAATCCAATGAATCGTTTTCTTTTTCAGTTTGTTTTGCTATTTTTGTTTTTTAAACTTGAAGGAATTGTTCGATTGCAAATGAAAATTCTGTCATAATTTTTACCAACAGTTATTATATTGTATAATCAATGTCATATAAGATGATTTATGTAGAATTTAAATTGTACTAGTGTCTAATTCGATGCTTGAAACTAAGGGGTGCAGTATGGAATGCAGTTTTTCTTTTTAATATTTTTTTCTTTTCTTTTATTCTGAGGTCTGCTGTGTCATGTAAATTTCCCTCTGGGATTAAAGATGTCTTAACTAACTAATTTACTCGCCCCTTCACTTGTTACAAACCTGACTTTCTTACTTCTGTTGAACACAAAAGAAGATATTTTAAAGAATGCTGGAAACATGTAACCATTGACTTAAGTAGGCTAATATTTGTTTTTCCCACCATGGAGGGCAATGGTTACCGTTTTCCAACATTCTTCAAAATATCTTCTTTAGCGTTCAACAGAACAAAAAAAAAAACTGGGTAAACTTGGGTAAACTATCCCTTTAAACTGACATGTACTTTTTGAGTACCTATTATGATTTTACATGTTTGACCCAAGAATTTCTTCTGAATGTTACAACTAAACTATACGAATGACTAATAAACTAACTAATAAATAAATAAATAAGCTACTGTAGTTCCTTATGAACACCATTTTCCAGTAAGTGATGTCATTTTGGAGGGAAAACAACAGCATAAACAACTATCTTTTCATGATGGAAAATTCTGTCATGTTTAATGAAATGATTGATGTTTGTGTAGGTTCCGCATTTCGAAACTTAACAAAAAGTAGAACAAAAAAGTTATCCCAAAGTGGATCAGTGTAAACATGTTTAATATTATTAAACACTGGCGGTTCATTCCGCTGTGGCAACCCCTGAATAATAAAGGCACTAAGCTGAAAAGAAAATGAATGAATGAATGAATAATAAAACACTCAATGATAATTATTCATTTTTTAAAAGCCTTAACTAATAAACATTAAGTATCTGAGTTTGACCAGCGGATATTTCTGAAAGTAATCTCTATTTCTGAACTGCTACCAACACTTTTTTTTTCTATTGTTTACGTTTGTAAAGATGAAGCAAAACAGAATGATTTACATCAACATTTTCATGAATAAATAATAAAATCATTACATAAAATCATTATTAAAACACAATTATTTATTCTCTATTATTTATTCTATTATTATTCATCCTCTTAAATTTTTTTTTGTTGTATAAAAAAGCCCTTTTGGTACTTGACATCATTCTCCAAGACATGACATCATTTTACTCATTCTTTACTTCTCATAAACTTTTTTGACTTTGTTTTTTTCTGTTGAACACAAAAGAGGATATTTTGAAAAATGTTGGAAACCGCATTGACTTCCATAGTATTTGTTTTTCCTACAATGGAAGTCAATAGTTACAGGTTTCTAACATTTTTCAAAGTATCTTATTTTGTGTTCAACAGAAAAGGAAGCTCATAAAGGAAATTGTAACCACATGAGGGGGAGTAAATGATCATTTTTGTGTAAACTATCCCTTTAAGAGGGATAAGAATATAACATTTTTGATATCAGACACCATTTATCCTTCAAATGGTCAATTGGATAATTAATTCATTCATTTTCCTTCGGCTTAGTCCTTTTATTCATCAGGGGTCGCCACAGCGGAATGAACCACCAACTTATCCAGCATATGTTTTACACAGCGGATGCCCTTCCAGCTGCAACCCAGTACTGGGAGACACTCATACACACTCATCCACTATGGCCAATTTAGTTTATTCAATTCACCTGTACCGCATGTCTTTGGACTGTGGGGGAAACCGGAGCACCCGGAGGAAACCCACACCAGCACCGGGAGAACATGCAAACTCCACACAGAAATGCCAACTGGCCCAGCCGGGACTTGAACCAGCGACCTTCTTGCTGTGAGGCGACAGTGCTAACCACTGAGCCACCGTGTCACCCCTCAATTGGATAATCAGATTATTTATTGTTTCACTCAGCCTGTGTCATGTTAATTATTTTGCATGATGCTGTGCAGCTCATAGTTACGTTTAATCTCTGTCAGTGTTTGGTTGTGAGGGTGTTTTGTTGTTGACTTTGGTATGGTAATCAGCGGTGATGTCGTGTCGGGTCACAGGATGGTTATGGAAGCGCAGGTTTAGCGCTGAACTGAGATGAGAGCTGTTTTCGCTGTCCTCGGTCATGAATAATAGAGTTTGAGGAGTCCCGTGCGTGTGCCATGGCATTGTTCACAGTTTGTGTCACACCAGCGCATGGTTAACTAGGCAAAACAAAAGCTTTTCAATATTTCAGTGTGTTAGAGACGCGCTGCGAGCACCGGCCGGAGTGAGAAACACACTGAGAGACGCAGAGATCTCACACACACACACACACACACACACATTTGTTTTTGTAAAAAAAAGTGGGTACATTACGTAGGTTTCCAATGATTTTATACAGCACAAACCGTATTTAATATTGCCCTAACCCCACCCTACCCCTAAACCCAACCATCACAGGAAACAGTGTACAGCTTTACTCTCTGATTAAACTCATTCTGTGTGATTTATAAGCTTTTTGAGAAATGAGGACATCAGCTGTGTCCTCATATTTCACCTCCTTTTTGTAATACCTGTGTCATACCTATGTCATTATACAGATTTGTGTCCTGACATGTCACAAAAACACGTACACACACACACACACACACACACATACATGCATATACATGCATATTTAACTGTGCACTGTAAAAAAATATATCTGCTATTTAACCGTTTCCGTATTTTGTGATTCAAGTGTTTTCCGTTTATTTACGGTTGTGAATTGCATTATGGGACGTTGATCTCTGCTCTGTCGACTTTTGATGTTGAAAATACAACTCTACAGTTTAACTAAGTGACTTTTATTGACATTTCAGTAGTTTGAAATGATGTAATGTATAAGAAATAATATAGAGAGAAATGAGCAGTTTATTACAAGGTTTTTGTAGCGTAATATACAACACCAACCCAGACAATATATCACTGCAAACTATTAAAAATGTCACTTTTACAAACTTTTCAAGGTTTAAAGTTGTTGGAAGAAAGATCAAGGTCTCGTAATGCAATCCAAAAGCATAAATAGAGGGAAAAAATCATTTGGAAAACTTCTACATTTTAAAGTAATTGACGGCTGATTGTTAAATGATTCAAACTTCATATCAATAGGCAGCAAATCTGAAAGTTTGCACTGCAAAAAATGCTTTTCTTAGAGTTTTTGTCTTCCTTCTAGATTAAATATATAAAAAATTCTTAAATCAAGAAGCATTTCGTAGATGAGTAAAGTATTTTTTTTGTCAAAATTTAGTGAGTTTTTACTTAAAACAAGCTAAAAACAAATCTGGGTGAGTTACCGAAAACTTTTTTACTTGTCTATAAAATCCTTCTTGATTTAAGTTTTTAGTTTTTCGATATTTAGACTAAAAACAAGACAAAAACTCTTTCTTTTTTTTTCAAATGTACAGTAGGTCAAATATGAGGCACCGATTTTGATGTCCGCACCAAATTATAAAAGTGATTTTTATCATTTTAATTAGAAATGTCTTGCTGATAAATGGGTGAAACCTAGCATGAAGTATAAAAATGACAAATGACACTTAAAGAGATAGCTTACCCAAAGACAAAAATCCTGTCATCATTTACTCGTGCTATACCGGTTTCAAACCTTTATGAGTTTCTTCTGTTAAACACAAAAGCAGATATTTTGAAGAAAGCTGAAAACCTGTAACTATTGATTTCCATAATATTTGTTTTTCCTACTATGGAAGTCAATGGGTTTTCAGCTTTCTTCAAAATATCTGTATTTGTGTTCAACAGAAGAAAGAAACTCATAAAGGTTTATAACCACTTGAGGGAAAGTAAATAGATAATCAATTAAAGTTTGTGGGTGAACTATCCCTTTAATGAGTATTTTGGGGCCAAACTGTGATTATATTAATAGTATTATTAGTAATATTAGGTTAATAATAATATGGTTAATAGTGACCGAATTGAAGATTTTATGTAAAACGTGACAGAATGGAAAATTTTATGTTTAAAAAAGTGAAATACACTTAAAAAGTATCTGTAGTTTCTGTATTTTGTGATTCACAAGTGTTTTCTGTTTATTTACGGTTGTGAATTGCATTATGGGACGTTGATCTCTGCCCTGTCAACTTTTGATGTTGAAAATACAACTCTACAGTTTAACAAAGGGACTTTTATTGACATTTCAGTAGTTTGAAATAATGTATAAGAAATAGTATACAGAGAATTAAGTTAGTAAAATAACAGTAAATGTACTGGCAGTTTATTACAAGGTTTTTGTACCATAATATACAACACCAACCCAGACAATATATCACTTTAATTTATTAAAAATGTTAATAAAAAAAGGTCATTTTTTTGAACTTTTCGAGGTTAAAAGTAAACTATAAAAAATAAAAATCAGCTAAATTATAGATATTTTTTACAGTGTACTTTATTATACAATATGTCCCAAAATCCAGCAGAATGAGCTTCTCTAGTGTAGGACGTTAAACTGTTCTTCAGTGGAGTGTTGATGTGTGTTTAGCAGGAGCTGTGGTGCTGTAACGCAGGTGTCTTTGATTCTGCATGCCTGTATATGATGCCAGTATTCAGTCAGGAGACTCTTATTATGGCTCATAGTGGCATTGTTATGCAAATGATGCTTTGCATTATTGAGCTGAAAGACTGTCAGGGTGCAGGACAGCCAAAAAACTCTGAAAACTCCCACTAAACACTGCAAACACACACGCGAACAACACACACTTTGTGCAGAGGTAGATCCAGATACTGAGAGAACAGTTGCTCTCAAGAAGTCTGGTTAATTACTTAGGTCAGCTAGTTACTGATTATTTAATTGAGCCTCACTCAACATGCTTTGTTATATTAAAAGACACTTCTTAATATGGGTGGCACGGTGGCTCAGTGGTTAGAACTGTCGCCTCACAGCAAGAAGGTTGCTGGTTCAAGTCCCGGCTGGGCCAGTTGGCATTTCTGTGTGGAGTTTGCATGTTCTCCCTGTGTTGGCCGTAGTGTATGAGTGTGTGTGAATGAGTGTGTATGGATGTTTCCCAGTACTGGGTTGCAGCTGGAAGGGCATCCACTGTGTAAAACATATGCTGGATGAGTTGGCGGTTCATTCCGCTGTGGCGACCCCTGATAAATAAAGGGACTAAACTGAAAGAAAATGAATAAATGAATGACTTTAACTACACACCAATGAGAGTTGATCAGAATTGGAACCAGGGTTATTACAGTTAACTAAAATGAAATCTAAAACGTGTGTGTGTGTGGTTATGTTTGGTGTGTGTGTGTGTGTGTTATATAATTAGCTAGCTTCTGAGGTAATATAAAATATATATATTTTTTATTTTTACTATTAATTACACTATTAATAAAAAATATGAGATCAATAATACTAGAAGTATCTAAAGGGAAACTAAAACCGAAAATAAACATTAAATTAAATAAAACAAAATTATGTAGAGAGAGAGAGAGCTTATATATATTAAATTATTGCTAACTGCCAAAAAAGAAAAACATAATTTAAAATGTCATATATTTTTAAAAAAAAATTTTTTTTATTATTTATTCTTTTTATTATTATTTAAATTATTTTTTTAGTTATTTAAATGTTAACTGAAAGGTAAAAAAATATATATATATATATATTTAAATTTTTTTTAATACTATTGAAAATGTAAAAAAATAGAAGCTAATTTGAATTTACTAATATAAATAATAAATGTGGGTGTCATGGTGGCGCAGTGGGTAGCACGTTCGCCTCACAGCAAGAAGGTCGCTGGTTCGAGCCTCGGCTGGGTCAGTTGGCGTTTCTGTGTGGAGTTTGCATGTTCTCCCCGTGTTCGCGTGGGTTTCCTCCGGGTGCTCCGGTTTCCCCCACAAGTCCAAAGACATGCGGTATAGGTGAATTGGGTAGGCTAAAATTGTCCGTAGTGTATGTGTGTGAATGAGTGTGTATGGATGTTTCCCAGGGATGGGTTGCAGCTGGAAGGGCATCCGCTGCGTAAAACATATGCTGGATAAGTTGGCGGTTCATTCCGCTGTGGCGACCCCTGATTAATAAAGGGACTAAGCCGAAAAGAAAATGAATGAATGAATGAAATAATAAATGTATGAATAGAAGCTTTAACAGTATCTCAGTGATACTACAGTAACACACTGATAATATCAATAATAAATACAGTAATAAAAACGTACTAAAGCAGGACAAGTTTGAGTTTTGAAGCAGTGTGTGTGTGTGTGTGTGTGTGTGTGTGTGTGTGTGTGTGTGTGTGATGAGACTGTACTGTACACTGAGGCCTGTGGACTGAATGACACCACCTCTGGACCACAGTAAATCAATGTATGGATCCTGCCACCTACTGCCAATAGTGGAAATGACAGCTAAGAGCCATTCAGTGGAAAGCAATGGGTGCAATTCATCAACACACACTCACACACACATACTCAGGCCTGAGGAAATGTGCTTAATATACTGTGCATAATAATAATCAGGTATTTCAAATGTGTTGGAAGTTTTACTGTAAACCTGAAAGATCTGAAAATGTATAAGCCATTTTTTTTCATATATACATATATATATACTTTATTTGAAAATCACAGAAAAAACAGCCTATAAAAGCAGTGTTTTTATGAGTCACAGTGAGATCTTTGACATCTTTGATAGCAAAGATTTATGAATATTTTGTTGACACCCACATTAAAAATGCTATAGTAATTACTAAAGCGTTTTTGAACCGTACTATAGTAAAGTTTTTATCTACTTTACAGTATATATTATAGTAATAACAATGTTGTTAATGAATGCTGCAGCACACTATTTACTAAATGATGAACTGTAATAAATACAAACAGGTTACATACAATATACTTTAGTTTTTACTACAGTAATCTATGGCATGTAGTTATAGAAAACTACAGTATTTGGATAATTGTTTATATTACTGTAGTTGCTGTGTTACCATAGCAACTATAGAATTACCACACCAGATTAATTTAAGTACTTTACTATAGTATGGTTCAAAACACTATAGTATTTAATATAAATTACTATAGTTTTTTTTTTTTTTTTTTAGGTGGGCACTTGTGAGATTACAGTCTTATTTTCTTTTGGAAAAGCATAATCAATAAGGTTTATTCATTAATGAAGATCACCCCAAAAATTGGATCTTAAGATATTATATATAATTTTTTTTAATATATGTTTATACAAGTAGTCGATAACACTTTGTTTTGATGGTATTGCAACTACATGCCAATTACTTCTCATTAGATTATAAGTAGACTGTTAGGTTGGGGTTAGTGTAAGTTGACATGTACTTGCGAAGTCTCTTATAGTCAGTTAAATGTGTTGAAGGAGCAGTATCAGCAGATATTAAACAGACAGTCTACTAATACTCAAATGAGAAGTAATTGGCATGTAGATGCAGTGTAACTTAAATTCAACAAAATGCGTTAAAGGGACCATCAAAATAAAGTGATACCAAGCAGTCTCCTGTATTTACATGTTCTTCCTTAAAAGCAAACAAACTAAAACAAATCACAGAATTCTGTGTAGAACTAATATTTGAGATTAAAATATACTGAAAAAGCAGTATAGCAACAGTTTCTAAAAGTACATTTCAGACACACACAAAAAAACATCAAGTAGAATTAAACACAAAATTTTTAAAGTAGGAATAAGCTGAAATTTCATTCCACAGACGGTCCATTATAGTGGAAAAAGTTACTTTAAATGATTAAAATGTACACTATATATATATATGGAGGAGTGTTATGTGGCAGGGCAAGTTTTGATTTAAAACAGAATATTCATTATGTTCCGTCTATAACTGCATACACTGAAAAAAAAAAAATAATAATGAGGATTTGTAAGGAATTTAAATGTCAATTTAATAATATATAACTTATAAAATAAATTATATAAATGTAATATATTAATATAAAGCGATCACATTAAAAAAATAACCATATTGTTCAGTAATTTTTTCATGTGTTTAAAGCCTTTTATCCTCACCAAGTCTTTTTTTAAATACAGTAGAACAGAAATTTGGTGAAATATCATTATAAATCAAAGCAACTGGTTTACAATGTAATTTATTCTAGTGATGCTATAGGCTGACGATTTCAGCAGCTATTACTCAAATATGTTTCTTTATAATTATATTTTGTGAAAGTATTTCTTTAATTAGTGGAAACAATAGAAAGTTGAACATAAGCAACATATTGTTTACATTATAAATCTGTTTACTGTATCGTTTGATCAGTTTGATTCTTTCATACTGAAACAGACTCACATCAGACTCATTTTCCTTCAAACTTTTGAATATTAGTGTATAGGCTAAATCTGTATTAATACGAGCAATCATTTTTCATGTGCACTCAAACAGAGAGACTGGCCTCTATTGGACATCATCTGCTACTGCAGCTACGCTAAGTACATATATGACACATATTTATATCTCACTCAGACATGTCTGATCTGAGACTACAGTGAGCAGTCCTCAATAAAGCCACACACACTAGATCAGATGTGCAAAGTTCATTAGCGGCTCTGGTGGCATTATTGACCCCTGTAAAATGGTACAGTTTCAGTCCAGCACTGGGTTAACAAGCTCTTTGATTGTAAAATCTCAATATTGCGCATGGAAGCATCAAATGTATTTCTGATCGATGTATCTGATTCATTCGGTTTGACTGTGACCTCGTTAGCCAATCACAATCGAGCTCAGCGGGCGTTGTGTGTTTTTCTCTAAACAGGAGTTAATAACTGCGCACACACACACACAAGTACAACTTCCACATGACACACCAGGGAACCTTCGCAGACACTTAAGTTTCTCTAAAGTCTCAAAATGAAAGCAACGAGCCGCCGTTATTCAGTGCTAAATGATCTCGAGTGCGGTGTGTGTGTGTGTGTGTGTGTGTGTGTGTGTGTGTGTGTGTTGATCCGCAGGGGTTGATTTTTACCGCTCTCAGATCGCCTGTTCACACACAGTTTGAGGATCCGCATTTACAGCACAATCACTGTTGGTTTAGAGCTCAGGTTGAACATGAATGCTCCTGTTTTTCTGTTTTTGTATGGGTTCTGTGTGTGTTCTGGCAGGTTTGTTGGACTTGTAGACGCCATTAAAACAGCAGAGGCTCATCTGAGAGGATTGTGGATTGTGCAGATGATGCTCTTTTTAGCTCGGGAGATGTAATTGGCATCTGTTTTGTTTCAAGTATCAACTTTATTTGAATATCTTAGAAAACCTGCCTATAAAAGCAATTTTTTGTTGGTTTTTTTGGAGTCATATTGAGATCTTTGACATCTTTGATAGCATAAATTTATGACAATTTAAGTGACACCCACATTAAAAATACTATAGTAGTTTATAGGCCTAAATACTGTGCTGTTTTTGAACTGTACTATAGTAAAGTGTAGCCTACTGTACAGTATATACACTGTAAAAAAAAATGCAGGGTTCCACACAATTTCTTCATGTTGTCCCAACACAAATCTATTAAGTTAAAGGTGCAGTAGGTGATTGTCTTCAGAAACATTTTTTGTTGTGCTGGTTGAAAGTCTCTTCACATTCCAATGATAGATTTTTGTACATCTGCGCAACCGTTCACGCAGATCCACCATTTGCACGTGCACGTCCACCGTGGTCAGGTAGACACGAATCACAGCGGTAAAATCAAATGCTGAATCAAAAGTTTTTAAAATCCTGAATCAATATTGGAGTTACTTTTGCACGCTGGAGGAAGGATGACACCATGGTATTTCTTTTAGACAGGTAATGTTATGTTTTAAAACTCTTTTAGTCACTCAAAGCTTATGCAGGTTGTGTTGTGTTATGAATGGGTTATATGCACAGAAGTGTTGTTCAGCCACTGAAATCTTCCGGTGGATTGATGTGACTATTTTCAGTTTCATAAGGTCCTTTTACAGCATCGATAATGTAGATTTTTATTTAGTTTAACAACAAAACATCAGTAAATAGCGCTATTCCGCCTAGCCTGCTGTACTGAGGTGAAGTTTACCGAGGTTTTATATTCACATTGGTTCATTTTTGAACAATAACAACCTGTATCCCTATATTGTTTACCATGCTACTCTGAATATTCGTTCTGAAACAGCATGTAAGTATGGCTTAGTAATAAGTGTAATTCCTGCACGTCGCCGGCCAACCACTAAGCATACAGTAGTCACTTTAGGACAAAGCGCGTGAGAGAGTGAGCAGCGATCCTTGCATGCATGAAATATTGCACATTATGACAAGTTTTGCTGAAAACGTGCTAGATATAATAAAGTGTTTTGCTCAGAATTGTAGTATTATAAAGTTCTATAAAGTTTTCTAACTGGCGAATGACATGATCTAGTGGGTTGTCTGCTGTCATCTTTAAGGATTTCAGGAGGCGTGGCTTTGGACGGCAGGGGAGGGAGTGTGTTTCAAAGATATTATGCTGACCAGTTAGCATTTTGGCAGATCACCTACTGCACCTTTAAATTAATTGTTTATGTTTTTTTTTTACAAGTTTAAGTGGATCAAACATAAAACAATTAAGTTGTCCCCAAAACAACTTAATAACTGTATTGTTTCAACTCATTTAAATTAGTTTGAACAAGCAGAAAAAGTCATTTTTTGAGTGTACTATAGTATTTACAACACTTTGTTGATGAATGCTTCAGCATAACTACTCAACTGATAAACTAATAAATACAGAAATATACCTTAGTTTTTACTACAGTAAACTATGGCATATTTTATATTTGTAGAAAACTAGTATTTGGTAATTTGTTTATATTACTGTAGTTGTTGTGTTACCATGGCAACTTTAGAAATACCACAACAGATGAATTCAAGTACTTTACTATAGTATGGTTCAAAACACTATAGTATTTAGGGTCTTTCTGGAACTAAATATGGTTCCTCTATGGAAAACCCACATTAGAAAGCTCTATTTACAACTTCAACTATCTCTAAATCTTGCTGTACGGAGTGTTTTGTCTAATAGCCAAACAAAAGCTTTGAGGCGTCTCATTCAGCTCTTTATTGCACAGGCTTCATTCAGGTAAGCTTGTTAAGTGGCTAATTACAAAACCAACACAATAACGCCTGTCATTACAGTGCAGGAGAGACCCTCAAGACCCTATGATTGCTGTCACACACACACACACACACACACACACACACACACACACACACACAC
>CAIGQV010000919.1:12583577-12636167 GCA_903798115.1 Danio jaintianensis
GTGGACGAGTGGGTAGATGGATAGATGGATGAAGAACTGTTAAATTTATGCACAGTAGTGTAGGCAAGTATATTTTAAGTAACTTTAATTACCTAAAAATTAAAAGTAATGCCTTATAACTTTTTCGAGGTGTAATTTAATTACATTTACTAGTTATTTTGTAACTAATTACACCAACACTGGCCCTGCTCTACATCCTGTCTGCTGTTGAAGCTCCTCTATACAGTCAGACCAGAACCCTGAACACGAGGAATGAATGATGAAGAGTCATCCGTCTGTCTGTCTGTCCGTCTGGCATCGACCTCTCCTCTCCTTCACCATGCAAATCAGACAGGAACAAATGTCTCTCCTCAGTAGGGACCCTCGACCCGAAGTGTTTAACTCGACAGCCTCCCCTCTCACTCATTCACGCCTCTGTGATGTGCTTTAAATGAGCTTCCCAACTCCACTTCAATTTTACAAGGCCATTACGGGGAGATATAATGTGAGGGTTAAATATATCGGGGCAGACATTATGTGAAAATAATTAGTGCTGATGAATAATGCACTAATTCAGCTGATGAGGGATGGTTAGCAGAGTAATGGAGTGTGGGGAAGGCGGCGGCTTGACAAATGAAATTAAAATATTTAAACACTGCTGTATGATATTACTGGAGAGATCTCATCATCATCATCATCATCATCATCATCGAATCTCTCTCACCTCCGGCACGGAGCGCACGGCTATTACGGCTGACGCTTCTGCTGGAGTGACAGGCTCACGGTAATGTGATGTCCATAAGTCACACGGGCCATCAGTCAATGTGAACACCGGCAGCAGCAGAGCAAGGACAAAAGCGCACAATCACATCAACCTGCACATGCTGAGGATTTCTGATAGAAGCTAATGCGTGAAAAGGGAAACGGACAAACTCTTTGCTGAACTCTTCAGCAGGTCATTTAACTTTTTGCATGCTTTGGATGGCATTATAGATCAATTATTAAATATTAAAGGAATGGTGGTCACACTTAATTTTAATGTAAAATTCATGCTATTAACAAACCATTAACTAAGACTTTTAGCTCAATAAACTACTAATTAACTGCTTATTAATAGCTAGTAAGTTAGTAGTTGGGTAGGGTTAGGGGTGTAAAATAAGATCATACTTTATAAGTAATAATAAACAGTTAATATCGTAATAATAGGCAGGTAATAAGCCAATAGTAAACGGTGTGAATTGTTACGTAAACTAAAGTGTTACTGAAATAGTTCACCCTAAAATTTCGCACTCTTTACTAATTCCAAACCTGTTAAAGTTTTTTCTTCTGTTGAACAGAGAAAAAGATATTTTAAAGCATGTTGAAAACCAGTAGCTATTGTCTTCAACTTTATATATATATATATATATATATATTTTTTTTATTATTATTATTTTTTTTTCTTCCTCATGAAAGTCAGTGATCTTCAAAATATATTCGTTAGTGTCAGACAAAAAAAATAAATAAATAAATGAAGCTCAAAATTCAAATCACTTAGGTGGGTAAATTAATATTTTTTGTTAAACTATCCTTTTAAATATTAAGTATGTTTTCAGCACAAAAATGAGCAGAATTAAAAATATATATTTACATTCCTCCCTTTTAAAAGAAATTTCTGTCATTAGCCCACTTAACACAGACTTTTCCAGAAAATCTCTGGTTGATTAATGGAAAGAGAGCCTATTTTTTAAATATTGTAAAATTTGTTAGGGCAGTTTTGTTGTGAGATTAGCAGCAAATTGCCAGAAATCTGCAGAACACCCCATTTATTTTTTATTTACTGGTAAAGTTGGTCTGGTTATTTTACGGTATTAGAGGCCATTCACATGGAATACATTTTCCATTGTTTTTCTATGTAAACGCATTTAAAAGTGTCTGAAAAGTGAGATGTACATTTAGAATTCTGAGAAAAGTAGTCAGAATTATAACAATTTAATGTACAATTCTGAGGGAAAAGGGCAAAATCACGAGAGAATTCTGAGGAACACATGTCTGAAACTCTGAGAAAATAAAATATGAATTGTGTAAATTTAGAATGGGGAAATTCAGAATTCTGAGTTATAAATTTAGAATTCTATAAAAATGCATATATATTTTTATTTGATTTGGAATTATGAGAGAGAAGGACAGATTTATGAGATGTATAATGTATAACTCTGAGGGGGAAAGTCAGAATTGTGAGAGATAAAAAGTCACAATTACCTTTCAGATTCCTTTACCTTAAAATTACTTTACCTGTCAGAAAAAAGCTTCAAGTTATAATTGCTAAATTATTTGCATTAATATTGTTCATGGTGGCACGGTAGCTCAGTGGTTAGCACTGTCGCCTCACAGCAAGAAGGTCGCTGGTTCGAGCCCCGGCTGAGTCAGTTGGCATTTCTGTGTGGAGTTTGCATGTTCTCCCCGTGTTGGTGTGGGTTTCCTCCGGGTGATCCGGTTTCCCTCACAGTCCAAACACATGCGCTATAGGTGAATTGAATAAGCTAAATTGGCCGTAGTGTACAAGTATGTGTGTGAATGCGAGAGTGTATGGGTGTTTCCCAGTGTACTGGGTTGCAGCTGGAAGGGCATCCGTTGTGTAAAACATATGCTGGAATAGTTGGCGGTTCATTCCGCTGTGGCAACCCCTGATTAATTAAGGGACTAAGCCGAAGGAAAATGACTGAATGAATATTGCTCGTTATAGATTTTCATAAAACCTTAAGCTTATATAATAAACAATCTCTTCCCACATTGTTTGCTTTATATACAGTTGAAGACAAAAATTATTTGAATTATTTCTCAAATATCTGTTTGGAATAATAATAATAATAATAATAATAATAATAAAAAATGTAAAAACTGCTCAGTTAAATATTATTAGCCCCCTTAAGATATTTCTTTTTCAATACAGAACCACAGATTGTTCACTGAATTAACCCTTAAACAGCACTTACTAATATATTGCAAAATAACTAAACATTATGTACTGTCATCATGGCAAAGACAAACAAAATTAGTTATTAAAACATTTTTAAATGTATATGACATCTTGTGGTTTACATTAAAAGCTGATCAAACTAATCAAACTTTGATTTTAAGACAATAAAACATTGTATAAAATCCCACACATTTTGTAGAAGTTGCTAAACGTGACATTACATTTTCTAGACCTCCTTTAGGACAGATCTGCTGGAAAACACCGTTACAAACACAAAAGCCTGTGCGAATGTAGTATTCAGTTGTGATAAAAATAAACAACTGGTCCTTATGTATTAAAATAGTATGTATTTTTAATTTCTTATTTAAGTGGTGTAAGTCATCCAGTGAAAATAAATAAATTAAAATAAAAAATAAAGTAACATAACTTTGAATATATGACAATAAAACATTGTATAAAATCCCACACTTTTTGTAGAGATTGCTAAAAGTGACATTACATTTTCTTGACCTCCTTTGAGACTTTCAAAATGGCATGAGACAAGAGGTCGATCAGGTTAAATGTCTGATTCATATTAGAAACGGTGCTAAAGTTGATGTGCATTTCCTTTCACTGCTAACTAAAGTATATCTGAGTGAATATGAGGATTGATGGCTTCCTCTTTAAATACTCATCCGTCTGTGCATCGGCTATCAGAGAGAGTTATTTACGGCAGGCGAGACTCACCTCATTCCCCTCGTTACCATCACATTTTACACCCATCATCTGACAATGAAGTGCCTGCGCAATAAATCCCTGCTTCACTGTCGTTCCCCTGTAAATTGCCTGTATAGAATCAATATGGCGGCCGAGACTGGCGCGTCCAGATGAATGACGGAGTGTCGATAAATACGAGTCAAACAGACACATCTAGAAAAGGAGAAAGAGAGAGCTGGAGAGTTATACAGGCACAGAAGCTGAACTATAGTGAACATTAGACGATTAAACAGGACTATCTAATGGAATTAATTCATGTAACACACAGCAATATTTACCTTTGTTTTCATGAAGAAGAAAAAAATACAACTTTCTTTTCCCCATCATGCATAACACTGGTTAAACGTGTCAGTAAAGACATTAAAATGTCACTAAATATTTCTATAGGAGTAGTAATGGGAGTATGGAGGCTGAAAATGCTACTTTGTCCCACATGAAAAAATACTATAGTAATTTATAAATAGCTACTATCCCTGCTGAAAAAAACAGCTTAAACCAGCCTAAGCTGGTTGGCTGGTTTTAGATGGTCGACCAGCCTGGTTTTAGAGGGGTTTTGGCCATTTCCAGCCTGGTCTTAGCTGGTCAGGCTGGAAAATGACCAGCTAAAACCAACTTGACCAGCCTGGTTTAAACTGGACATAGCTGGTTTTAGCTGGGCTCCCAGTCTGGCTAGGCCGGTCAAGCTGGTTTTAGCTGGTCATCTCCCAGCCTGACCAGCTAAGACCAGGCTGGAAATGACTGGAAACCAGCCTGGAAATGGCCAAAACCCCTCTAAAACCAGTCAACCATCCTAGGCTGGTTTAAGCTGGATTTTTCAGCAGGGATGGTGTTTTTGAACCAAACAATAGCAAAGTGTATTATATACTGTATATATTATAGTATAAACATCTTTTACATCCTGTAATATTAACTGTCCTGAAGTGGTAAACTAAACTGCACTGCAGTATACTAGTTTTTACTACAGTAAACAGTGGTGTGGTGTGTTGTAGTAGGCTATAACATACCGAAAATTTCAGTATTGGCTTTCTTTATTTAGTTTACATTGCTATAGTTGTATTTATGTATTTTGCTTATATTATTGTAGTTGTTGTGTTAACATAGCAGTACTTTACAATAGTATAGTTCAAAACACTATAGTATTTACTTTAAAATACACGGCGGCTCAGTGGTTAGTACTGCCGCCTCACAGCAAGAAGGTCGCTGGTTCGAGTCCTGGCTGGGCCAGTTGGCATTTCTGTGTGGAGTTCGCATGTTCTCCCCGTGTTGGCGTGGGTTTCCCCCACAGTCCAAAGACATGCGCTATAGGTGAACTTAATAAGCTAAATTGGCCGTAGTGTATGTGTGCATGTGAGAGTGTATTGGTGTTTTCCAGTGCTGGGTTGCAGCTGGAAGGGCATCCGCTGTGTAAAACATATGCTGGAATAGTTGGTGGTTCATTCCGCTGTGGCGACTCCTGATGAATAAAGGGACAAAGCCGAAGGAAAGTGAATGAATGAATGTTTTTCATATGGGGTATCACAGGAATAACTTATATTTATGACTATACACAAATAGTGAAGTGATTTCATTTAGTATATTTCAGAATAATACTGCTTTTGCTGTACTTTTAATCAAATCAATGCAGCCTTAGTGAGCAGGAGAGATTGCAAAAACATTTTTTAAATATTACAGAGCCCTTAACTTACCTAATAATGTTCAATTTCATCTTTCAACAGGTTTAAAAATGAAGGAAATAAGGATGAAGAAAGAAGAGAGGAATGGACGCCACAAATAACCCTGGATCAATGATGAACAGGAACAGCTGAAATTATGAAAAAGGCACCTGATGTGTTCTTAGAAATGTAATATTTGTATTTATGTAGTTGGTTTTGTACTCTGGATTTTATTGTACCATTTTCTGTAGAAGTTTTTTTTTTTTTTTTTAAACCATTTAAATGTTTACAGTATATTTGACAAGATTGTTTTTTATCTGTTTAACACAATGAGAATAAAGATTTAAAGGGCTCCTATTTTTTCCCTTTTTACAAGATGTAAAACTTCTAGAACGCATCTGTGAAGTTTCAGTTCAAAATTCCCATCAGATCATATTTATTATTATATATAATACTCCAACACTTGGGCAATACTTGGCGACACGGTGGCTCAGTGGTTAGCACTGTCGCCTCACAGCAAGAAAGTTGCTAGTTCGAGTCCCAGCTGGGTCAGTTGGCATTTCTGTGTAGAGTTTGCATGTTCTCCCTGTGTTGGCATGGGTTTCCTCCGGGTGCTCCGGTTTGGCCCTAGTGTATGTGTGTGAATGAGTGTGTATGGATGTTTCCCAGTACTGGGTTGCGGCTGGAAGGGCATCCGCTGTGTAAAACATATGCTGGATAAGTTGGCGGTTCATTCCGCTGTGGCGATCCCTGATGAACCAAGGGACTAAGCCAAAGGAAAATGAATGAATAATACTCTGTTGAAAATGTACATTTTTGGGTCACAGGGAACTTTAGCATTTGTACACTCTGTGCCTTTAAATGCAAATGAGCTGGTTATCCCCACCCACTATCCAGACATGTCTATAGAAAAGGATAACCAGGGAGATCAACACAGCAAAATGACAGACAGCAATTCAGACACTGTGAAGCAGAGACCCACAGTCAAAAATACCACAGTAAGCCTGACAGTTTTTTAATTGATGTATTTGTTATGGAGTTTATTCAGCCTTTCTGCAACGACGGATGAGCCACACACAAATGTTGATTTTGCATGATAGGAGACCTTTAAATAAAAAGCGTCACTGGTTCTTTTTAACAAATAATAAAGGATAATGCTATGAATATTTCTGTTCTAGAATTTTCATTCTAGCTTTTACATTTTTGTGTACACAACCTTTTTATTTATTCATGCTCATTTAGGATAACTGCACAATGTCTAACTTTAGCATTTATGTCCTTCCTGCACTCACTGTAAATAAATACATTTAAACCTGAACGTAGCATATTTCAGAAGGTTTTATTTTTATGGGAAACTTTAAATTAGAAACACAACCATATACATTTTTAAACAAGAGTTTAAAAGAGCAGGAATGGCCCACACAACCAATATTTTATCACACTTTACGGATTTGTAAAAAGTTCAGCAGGTCTCTTTTCCCTTCTCAAACTGTATAAACCAACTAATCACTGTAACAGAATCAAAGCAATTTCCATCCAGTTAGAATGAATGCATAGTAATCAAGTGCCAATGTCTGCGACCAATATGGCTTCCGGCAGCTCCAGATATATGAGCGTTGTGGTCTGATAATCTTAATATCTGCGAGACGTGGTCGGCCGTATATTAGAATGAACAATTGCGGTATATGTGGAGTCGGAAAAGAATCATTACTGGCCTTGAGCTGACTTTACACTCAAGCTGATATTTCTGAGGGGAAAAGACAGGGGGAAAGCATTGTCTCAGCTGGCACTTTTTATTAAGCTCATATTTTGCGACTGTCATTGGGCGCTGCATTTGACTTGTAAAACAGACCTAATTACAGGCCCCAAATATGCGATTCGCACATCAAACGGTAAGCTACAGTATCCGACCCGGCTCTCCTCTCGCTCCCGCTGCCGCACTACTACAGCCTCTGATTACGAGCGAAACATTAAATGGGAATTACTGCAAAACAATTTACCCTTAATGTAGCAGTCATATCTGCACGGGGACAGGAAAAACGACTCAAATATAGTCGGATTAATAATACATGCTTTAATTAAACAGCTTGAAGGTGCATAGAACAGGGACAGGAGACGCCCAGATTGAATCTCCACGAGGCAGATCTGAACAGATGATCACCGCCGGTAAATATACACCCATGAGTGCTCACAAAAATCATCATAATGTACAGGATGTTAGCCAGAGTCATAAAGATCATTACATACGTGATCAGAGAGACAGCTGAGACGTGACATCTGCAATAAGGAATATATAGGAACATGTATATCATGTTAAACATCTCATCTAAGAATCTATTAAAGAATAGTAGGCATTAAAATTTAATAATAGTTTTGTAAGAATTTAATATGGTTACTATTTGTGCTATTTAATTATTACTGAATACAACAATGTATAAGTATTTGGTATAATATTGAATTAAGTCGTTTATGCAATAAACTTTGTATTTTTTGTCCTAAGCAGCTGTCACAGATCTAATATACTGATACACATGCAATTTATTGCATATCTATGTTATTTATTCATTCATTCATCTTCTTTTCAGCTTAGTCCCTTTATTAATCAGGGGTCGCCACAGCGGAATGAACCGCCAAATTATCCAGCATATGTTTTACGCAGTGGATGCCCTTCCAGCTGCAACCCATCACTGGGAAACACCCATACACACTCATTCACACTCATACACTATGGACAATTAAGCTTACCCAATTCACCTATAGCGCATGTTTGGACTGTGGGGGAAACCGGAGCACCCGGAGGAAACCCACGCCAACACGGGGAGAACATGCAAACCACACAGAAATTACAACTGACCCAGCTGGGACTTGAACCAGCAACCTTCTTGCTGTGAGGCGACAGCGCTACCCACTGCGCCACCACATGTTATTTACGCAATACAAAATATTAAATATAGATCATTGATAACTGAATTTTCTGAACAGAACGTGATGCTTTGGCATGTTAGGCCTTATATTGCACAGGTTTCAGAGAAAATATTGGTTAATCTATAGGATCAGGGTTTCTGCAAATTTCTTCAAATCAAATTTGAGACCCTTTTAAGACCATTATGAACGAAATTTTAGACTTATACAGGGCTAAACACTAAGGATTTTTTTCTAATGGCCTGATTACTTCTGTAAATTTTTGTATTATTGAAAGATCATGTAAAGGGCTGTGTTGCTTTAGTTTTCCTTCCCTGATTAGGGAACTTAATTTGGAGAATTTGTTGTAAAAATGTCTAACAGCTGTTGTGAATTGTATTTCTTTGCAATAAAAAAAATGAAATATATATTTTTTAAAAAGGTTTAAGATGGATTATTGGTGATTGGGTGTTGGCCATATTGGGTAGCTTTGCTTGGTCATAGAGAAATTAAGACCTGTTTAAAATGAGGATAGGATGAAGTCCTACAACACAATATTTCAGTGAATTTAAGACTTTTTAAAAGGCCTAAAAGTTTGTTTTTGAAATTTAAGATATTTTAAGACTTAAGACCCCGCGGACACCCTGAGGATGTTTTTCTAGAAACTGAAACTCAGTTAAGATCATTTATTTATTATTTATTTATTTGTGTTTTAATGCCATATCAGCAGCACTGGCTATATGCATGGCAAAGCCTATACTAAATATACAATATATAACATGTAATCATATCAGTTTATTAATAAACATTCATTGTACAAAAATACAAATAACAACAACACTGAAAAAGAGCCATATACAATCTTTTAGTTTGACTAACGATAAATATTTTAAAATTCGAGTGATCTTTTACAGAGTAATTTGACAATAGTATCTAATTAAATAAATTCTTTGTCATGATTACAGCGCATATTTTGCAAGATATTAGTATACAGCGGGCGTCACAGTGGGTAGCACGATCGCCTCACAGCAAGAAGGTCGCTGGTTCGAGCCCAGACTGGGCCAGTTGGCGTTTTCTGTGTGGAGTTTGCATGTTCTCCCCGTGTTCGTGTGGGTTTTCTCCGGGTGCTCCGGTTTCCCCCACAGGCCAAAGACATGCGCTATAGGTGAATTGAATAAGCTAAATTGTCCGTAGTGCATGTGTGTGAATGCTGGAGTGTATGGGTGTTTCCCAGTGTTGGGTTGCAGCTGGAAGGGCATCCGCTGCGTAAAAGCTATGCTGGATAAGTTGGCGGTTCATTCAGCTGTGGCGACCCCTGATTAATAAAGGGACTAAGTTGAAAAGAAAAGGAATGAATGAATTAGTATACAGCTTAAAGCAGGGGTGTCCAAACTCGGTCCTGGAGGGCCGGTGTCCTGCTGAGATTAGCTCCAACTTGCTTCAACACACCTGCCAGGAAGTCTCTAGTATATCTAGTAAGAGCTTGATTAGCTGGTTCAGGTGTGTTTGATTAGGGTTGGAACTAAACTCTCCAGGACACCGGCCCTCCAGGACAGAGTTTGGACACCCCTGGCTTAAAGTGTCATTTAAAAGGCTTAACTAGGTTAATTATTCAATTCACTGAAAAAACAGTGGGGGCTGATCATATTTTTATTTGTATTTTTTGTAGAGTTTTTGTTTTTATTCCAGCCAAACTAAAAGAAATATAAAAAAGAACTTAATAGGATATACTGTTTATAAGAGGTAAATCCTGAAGGGGTAAATTTAGTTATTCTAATTCAAAAGATTCCACCACCGAGCATGTATTAATTATTCAGGCACCTAAAATGGTTTGGAACTAATTCAAGACAAAAGCATCCCCAACACCTTTCTTCAAGTCACACAATTTGATTTAATATTAATAGTTAGGACCTAAAAATGTAAACATTTAAAAATTGGATTCAAATTGCAAGTGAAAACATTTTATGCACATGCATGTAACATGTTCAGTCTATATAGTCATTAACCTGCCATGGCAAACACAGTATTTTTAGTCATTTTTGCAGATCCTTGGACATGAGTATTTCAAAAACAGACTTTTTTCCATTTTAAATACACTGCTGTCATGTAAACATACACTGTAAAAAAATGCTGGGCTCCATACAATGCCTTCATGTTGTCCCAACGCAAATTAACTTAATCGTTTTTACAAATTTAAGTGGACTGAATAGAAAACAATTACGCTGTCCCAAAAAAACCCTTAAGAATTGTGTTGTTTCAACTCATTTTAAATAAGTAGTTTAATTTTTGTGTACTCTTGGTGCCACATGGCTTATAAAAGAAAGCCAACAGAGCTCTGGTGTGTCCATCCATGTGTTCAAGGGCCTGTACCTGCTGTTTATAAGCAGAAACAGGGTAAACACAGTCACCAGAGCATGTGTCCTGAAATCCTCCGTCTCTAATTACTGTGTGAGGTGTGAGACTCCCCATACACGCACACACTACTCCAGTGCAGTTATTGCTCGGGATAATAAATTGTGTGCTACATTGATAAACTAATGCAATTACAGGCAGGGTCAGAAAGTCAGCTAATTTACAGATAGCAGTGTTTGGGGCGGAGGGGATGTTGAATAGCCCCTGGGGTCTCGATGCACTCGCTTTATTTCCACTCGGAGTTTAAAGCAGAGGAGTGCGGCAGGATTGATCCTTGAACCTGCGTCTTACTGACCGTGTGTTATAACAACAGACAGCAGGAGATCTTTAACAGGGCTATTATTTCCGCAGATAGCGCTCAGACGAAATAAAGGTCAGTAATCAAAGCAAGTGATGGAAAACTTGCTGAAAGAACCAGGATTGAGGGTGTTGGTTTCTGATGTACGCTCTTAAAAATAACGGCTCTTTATTAGCATTAACGGTTGCATGAAGAACCCTTAATGTCCATGAAAAACGTATATTTCACAAAAGGAGCTACAATAGAAAATCTAATGGATCAATGCCTCAAAACACTTATAAAACTGAATTAGGAATAGATTCGAGAGTTGGGAAGAAGGCCTTGAGAATATACATGCATGCTCAATTAACATAAGAGATAATTGAATTCAATTTAAAACCCTGCATAGGTTATACTTATCTAAGGAGAAACTGCATAAGATTTTTCCTAAGGTATCTCCACTCTGTAACGTGTAAAACAGCAGAAGGATCCCTAACCCACTTGATATGGTTGTGTCCTAAATTACAAGAAATTTGGGGAAATATTTTTGAATGTTTTTCTACAGCCCTCCAAATAAATCTTGACCCATGTCCACTTATAGCTGTTCTTGGGATATTTAGTAACTTAGAGATGTTTAATGAATATGAAAGACAAGCCATGTGTATTTGGTATGGTAATTGCCAAAAGAGTGATTTTGAGAATGTGGAAAACTGAATCTGCACCTAAATTTGGTATGTAGGGTAGAGATCTCGTAAACATGCTTGCTTTGGAGAGGTTGAGATATATCAATAACGATCAATTGGAGATATTTGATCAAACTTGGGGACAGATATTAGAACACCTTAATGCATTGGAAGAAATGCAAGCATAACCAGTGACCCGTCAATAACATAGTAATTAAAGATTGAGTGTAATTGATATTCATAATCTATAATGTTTTTAATAATGTGCCCAAACTATTATTTGACAATAAAACTATAGTCAGGATAATGCATTGTCCTGGTAATGAAAGAACCATGTTACTTTATAATTACTTTTATTTATGTGTTACCTGACCAGCTAAATTATATTTTGCTTTCATGTGCATTTGTCCCTCTGTGTTCTGTCATGGGTTAGTGTTTTCATGTATTGTATTTTATATGTATTATTATTGTATTGTATTGTTTTTGTTCCTCTATATTTTGTTGTTTTATAAAATGCAAAAAGCACATAAATAAATGTTAAAAAACACAAACATAATTAAAAATAGTTTTGTTGCTTGTTCAAACTACTTAAGCCGAAACAACACAATTCTTGAGATTTCATTGGGACAACTTAATTGTTTAATGTTCAATCCACTTCATTTTCCTTCAGCTTAGTCCCTTATTTATCAGGGGTCGCCACAGCGGAATGAACCGCCAACTATTCAGGCATATGTTTTACGCAGCGGATGCCCTTCCAGCCGCAACCCAGTACTGGAAAACACCCATACACACTTATTCACACACACTCATACACTACGGCCAATTTAGCTTACTCAATTCACCTATAGCGCATGTCTTTGGACTTTGAGGGGAAACTGGAGCCCCCAGAGGAAACCCACGCCAACACGGGGAGAACATGCAAACTCTTGAACCACTTGAACCAGCGACCTTCTTGCTGTGAGGCGACAGTGCTAATTACTGAGCCACCGCCTCTGTTCAATCCACTTAAATTTGTAAAAACTAATAAGCTAACTTAATTCCTTCATGTTGTCCCAACACAAACCGATTGTGTGGAAGTCAGCATTTACAGTGAAGGATAGATTTAAACAAACTGTTAATGTCCTGCCTGCTTAACTCTCAGATGCGGGAAAAAAATGCTGTTCAAATAATTCTGAAATTTCTTTTGTTTATCCCAACAAAACAAACCATTAAGGACTCAAGATAGTTCTAAGCAGTCATCCTGCGTCCAAAATGTGTTTGGAAAGTAATGTGACCTTTGACCCATAATTAAATTGACATCTTTAACCTTTGTTACAGCCTGTCACATCACATCTGTGCAAATCAGAATGTCAATACAACATTGGGTTTACATTAACTGCGCAATGCACATGCTTAAAGAGATGTAGAGTGAAGTATAAGCATAAAAACAAACCCCTTTAAATGTAAAGTAATGTAATATAATGTGCCAAAAATGTAAATAACCACAGTTTGGTTATTTAGAGCAATTTTATAAAACAAAAAAAGACGTTTTTATGATTAATGAAAAAAAAAAAAGTTTTTTAAATGATTTTTTTTAGACAAAACAGTATCAATGTTTTAACTTTATAAGACTGAAATAACCACAGTGTGGTTATTTAGAGCAATTTAGTGTTTTTATGATTTTTATGAAAAAAAATTATTTTAAATCATTTTTAGACAAAACAATAGCAATGTTTTAACCTTTGAAGATGTAAGAAATCTATATTTGGTGGAATAAGGCAGATTTGGTTTGGTGGAAGAACACTGTAAAAAATACGTTCATTATTCTGCCTAAATGTGATGTGAATAAAACGGTATTATTCCATGAATATTATTATTATTATATGATTATCATATGAACACAATGTCAAAAGTTGGGATAGAAGGATTAACTGCAAAAATTCAATAATAAAAAAGTAATTCCACATTAATTACAATTGCCAAAATTGTACAACTAAGCCTCATGCAATGGCCCAAACAAATATTTATTTTCAGTTTGTAACTATTCATTCATTTGGCTTAGTTCCTTATTTATCAGGGGTCACCACAGCAGAATTAACCGCCAACAATTATGGCATATGTTTTACGCAGCAGACGCCCTTCCAGCCGCAACCCAGTACTGAGAAACACCCATACACTCTCTCATTCTCACACACATACACTACGGCCAATTTTGTTTACCCAATTCACCTATAGCACATGTGTTTGGACTGTGGGGGAAACTGGAGCACCCAGAGGAAACCCATGCCAACACGGGGAGAACATGCAAACTCCACACAGAAACTCCAACTGACCCAGCCGGGGCTCAAACCAGTGACCTTCTTGCTGTGAGGCAACAGTGCTAACCACTGAGCCACCGTGTCACCTATAGTTTGTAACTAACAAAAAAATAATAATAAAAACCTTCTGGTTACAACTTGTATAAGTCAAATATCATACATGTATTACTTGCTCAAATAATGAAGCGATGAATAAATCTGCAGCACACTGCCATCCAGTGATCGCACACAGAATTAGGACAAAGAAATCAAACCATCTCAGTCTGCTGGTCATGTAGGTCATCACACTGACTGTAACAGCTCAAAATCTACTCTTGAAAATCATCGTTAATAAGTCAGAAGGCAAAAGACGTCACACAGCAAGCAGAGAAAGGCTTTGCGTGTAAGCAGGTGTGGACATTTACACCATCAGACACCTTCGGCAGCTCCACTGGAGTATTTTTAACACAAGTGATGGCTGGATCTGCGAGACACACGCACCCCTGACACCAGTATTCGGGATGATCCATCGCCCCTGGCAACATGCAGCCTATTCCCAAAAGCCCGGCTGATTTATGGAGCTAATTTTGCGGTGTTGCTGGGGAATCTGGGATTTGTGGTTCAGCAGAGGGCAGTTGTCTGCATGACAAGGCCACTGTAAAGTTCAAACAGCCAAAGCTACTGTCAGCATCTTTACAGACGCCGCTGAGTGAGACAGATGGAGCCACTCTTGACAACTCACCCAGAGAGACAAAAAAATAAAACTAAAATACAAGCAGGTGCAAATCTCAACTACGATCATCTGGCATTACTAGTGCTTTACTGAAATTCCTCATGATTGAGTCTATAATATTAAAAATGCAATTATTACTCTCAAAGAACTAAACTCGAGCTGTGGTTCTCAATAACAATTCAGAGACCTAACAATTAAATCACCTAAATTCCAAAATGTACTCGCATACTATTTACTAGATAGTGTCTGTTCACATGCCAAGAAGCAAGAACAAAATCTGCTTTATGTCCTCCATTGTTGTTTACAGGACCGTTCACATGTCGTGTCTTAATATCTGGAAAGCATGAGGGTTGCCACTTCCTCTTTGTATTTGCGTATGCTTACCGCGCACCTACATTTGAAATAATGAACTTCAGTATGCAAAAGATGCATTATGTTATGCAATATTATAGCCCATACGGCTTTCTCCTTTACACAAGAATTACATCGGTTGTAACTTTCTGGCATACACCACGCATACAAAGTAAGGGTATTACTGGAAACATAAGCCAGGGTGACTCGTACCGAACCATACTGTACTGTACTGAATCTTACCACATAAGTGACTGGTTGTTGGTGCCAGACTGGCTAGTCTGAGTGTTCAGAAAACTCCTGATCTACTTGGATACTCATGCACAGTCATCTCTTAGAGTTTACAGAGAATGGTTCAAAAATGTTAAATAAATCAAATCTAGTCATGGGCAGATCTGTTGACTAAAATGCCCTTATGTCAGAGAATGGCCAAACTGGCCAAACTGGTATACAGATGTGTATATCAACGTAAAAAACGGGAGCCTTTAAATATTGGCTGTTTCTCAATATGCGTTCTTCAGCGATCTTGCGTCCTCGTGTAACGTCATCATCAACTGCCAAAGTTCAGTTCCAAAAACTCAAGACCGCAAGAACGGAGGACGTGTGAAAGTTCCTGGATGTGTTCTTGATTGAGGACGCAGACCTGAGCGCAAAACTGGTAAAGTCTAGATTGGATACGCGGCCGGCCAGAAGTGCGATATGCATTTTTTTATGACACTGTATAACAATAGTTAATATTTTTACAGTACTGTGACGGTTGGGTATAGGGTTAGGGTAGGTGTTAAAAAATACAATTTATTGGGTAATTTAATAGATAGCATAACTAATACTCTGTACAACTACTGTTTTTACGTTACTGTGACGGTTGGGTTTAGGGTTGGCGTGGGGGTAGATGTTAATAAAATACAATAAATGGGAAATTTAATAAATAATATAAATAATTCTTGTTAACTTCCGGCTGCGACTGTATCCAATCTAGCAACAACCCTTAAATCTCGCCCGAGAAGTCCCAGAAGTCATTGCGGCTGAATAAAGGAGGTGGAAAGTGCAGCATTTCATATAGATTTATTATTAAAGTTCGGAGATATAACTTATTTGTCTCCTTATAAGGAAACATTATCATGAAAATCTTTATAAAGACAAACACATTAAGGGTGTTTATTTGCTGAAATTCGTATTAAAATTAGTTTTATTTGTATTGTGCAACGTATATTTGTAAGGTCTTTATGCATAGTATATATTGTGAAAAGGGGAAAAACAATAAATCGTTGTATGAATGCTGTAATGTTTAAACAATTTTCCGTTAAAAACGTGTGAAGGTCATGTGACCATCAGGAAGAACCATGGAAGAATGCAGCATCTCATTTCTCACAGGACGCATTCTCTGTTCTCACGGTCTCCCGAGTTCATTCTACCAAGGTAACTTGGCAAGACCGGTCTCCAGAAGAACGCGAGTCCATTCTCTGCATTCTTGGAATTGAGAAACAGCCGTTGTCTTGGACAAACAGGGGAATTTGAGGACAAATTCATTTTAATATGCATGTGAACATGGAAGAGTCAAACAAGCTCATGCAGAGTTAGTATTCTCCGGCATGCACAAGTTCAGTGACCTGAGAGATTGTATAATAAAAATAAAACTCCAATTAAAAAAATGATCATAAATAAAAACACTTCTTCCACTTTCATTCAAGCAATGGCTTTGTCTTTGTGTGTAATGAAACCCAGAGCAAAGTAACTCCGTCTTCCCCTTTCTCCAATATCCAAATGAGAAAATGCGGCCCCGCTAAAGATTCCTCCTCAGGCCTGTATTATGATGTAGAGTCAGAGATTTAGTCTCAAACTGAGCTCTGCACGTCTGGCCGAGGGGGTTTTGTTTTTTTAAAGGATGTCGGGGATAAACACTAAATTAATCATGTTTTGGCTGAACTTGCCAGGGACTGAAATTTGCTTATAGAGGCCCGTGATCGCATAAAATATTAAAGACTTTCTCGGCGCTAGCAGGAGGGTATGAGAGAGACTGGGCAGGAAAAGGCCAGCACAGACATCACCCAGCACAGACCATTGATGCACACATGAGCACGGTTTTAATGAAAAAAAATAAAAATGAACAAGTTTATCAGAACTAAAGCTGGGCTAGATGTAAATTTACATTATGATTTTGAGGCAAGTGTTGAGGCAAACTTCACACTAAATCTCAAAGTCCGACATCATTTACTTCACCAGTTAAAAAAAAATAAACCCATTTATCTTACTGACACAAATTACAAATTAAAGAGTCTTTACAAATGACAGAGCCAAATGTAAACGCGTTAGCTGAAGCTCTCCGACACGCTCTAAATTGGTTAGCCTGCGTTTTCAGTGTTAAACGCATTACGCGGTTTATTTTGCCAGAAACGCTTTCGCCTCATGGACTCGCAGCTCACGATGAGTCCCCGGTTTAACAAATACATCACTTCATTACATAGTAGTCGGGCTGCAGGGGTCCCGCAGATTAAACAGCCCTATTTAAGAAGTGCGATTTACATCCCTCACACGCCCCGACAATCTCCATAGTAACGACACACTAACTGACCCAACAAAGCTTATTAAAGTGTTATATTACACCAGGAGAGAGGTCATAGGTCAATTTTTAACTAGGGTAAGAATGGGACACGCACACACAAACACACTTTAGGTCGGTGTTATGGTGAGAGATCAGGGCCCAGTCAGGGATGGAGAGGGTATTGGGAAAGCAGTGCAGCATGAGGTCGTCTAGGAGGGGGATCACGTCCACTTAAGGGCCCCCTTGCTGGGCCAGGCGAGGTTTAGTTGGCGGGGGTAAAGCTGAGCTTCATGGCACACTCCAAGAGCAAATCGAATTCTTCACAATTAGCTGAGGCTCTGTGACAGGCACCAAGGTGGGAGAGCCACATCACCGACTGCTACCGCTCTGATTGGGTAATTCGTTCTCCACTATGCAAATGTGATGCTTTGAGGCTTGATGCAAGCAGCCAAGATGGTGCAGTGGCATCAAGGGTCAACAAATATTGTAAAAACAGGTTTTAGTGTCCTGTGGGAAAATAGGTGGGCAGTTTCGTCTTAAGTTGACAACAAAATGCCCCCCAAAAAAAGAGAGAAAGGCCATGAGGAAAGTGAACAAAGAACTGCAGTTTGGTAGATTTGATGACTTATTCCTACTTGACATCATATGGAGTGATGAATCCAATTAGCCAATTGTGCAATGGCTTTAAAGGACAACAAATAGCGTAAAGATTTTAGTGTCCAGCAGGAGAAAAGGTGGACGGTTAATCAGTACTTTATTTAACTGTCCAAAGAAACCAAAAGAAAAGCCCATCGGAAACATGAAGACAATACTGAATTATAACAGGTTTTGAATATTTGTAATCCAATGTAGTTGAAGCTTCATCTGTAATAATTTCATTGCATCATCATATATGACCTACTGGCCCAAAACGCTGAAGTTGCATACTGAAAAAAGATTTAATTTAGAAAAACCACTGCTTGCATAAGTTTATCCTGCGTATACTGTACTGTATACCGCTCTGATTAGGTAATTCATTCTCCACTATGCAAATGTGATGCTTAGAGGCCCAAAAATAGAGAACGGCCATGAGGAAAGTAAACAAAGAACTGCAGTTTGGTAGATTTGATGTACAAGCTAGGATTTGTTCATGATGAATCCAATTAGTCAATGGTAAAATGGCTTTAAAAGAAAAACAAATATAGCAAAAACAGGTTTCAGTGTCCAGCAGGAGAAAAGGTGGACAGTTAATCAGTACTTGACATTTAAATGTAAAAAAAAAAAAAAAAAAAAATCAACAGAAACATGAAGACAATACTGGATTATAACAGGTAAGTATCGAATATTTGTTATCCAATGCAGTTGAAGCTTCATCTGTAAAATTTCATTGTTATTGCATCATCATGTATGACCTACTAGCTAAAAACGCATAAGTTGCATATTGAAAAAACATTAAATATAGAAAAACCACCGCTTGCATAAGTTTATCCTGCTTATGCTGTACTGAGGTGTATTCTAGTCACATCACTGACTGCTACCGCTCTGATTGGGTAATTCATTCTCCACTATGCAAATGTGATGCTTAGAGGCCCGATGCAAGTAGCCAAGATGGTGCAGTGGCATCAAGGGTCAACAAATATTGTAAAAACAGGTTTTAGTGTCCTGCGTGGAGGAAAATAGGTGGGCAGTTTCGTCTTAAGTTAACAACAAAATGCCCCCCCCAAAGAGAAAAAGGGCATGAGGAAAGCGAACAAAAAACGACAGTTTGGTAGATTTGATGTACAAGCTAGGATTTGTTCATTCTTGATATTATATGGAGTGATGAATGCAATTAGTCAATGGTAATATGGTTTTAAAGGAAACCAAATATAGTAAAAACTGGTTTTAGTGTCCAGCAGGAGAAAAGGTGGACAGCTAATCAGTACTTGACAATTAAATGTGGAAAAAAAAACAAAAAAAAAAAAAAACAAAAAAAGGCCATCAGAAAAGTAATGAGCACAATACTCAATTATAGCAGCAGGGACAGTATGAAATATTTGTTATCCAATGCAGTTGAAGCTTCATCTGTAATAATTTCATTGCCATTGCATCATCATATATGACCTACTGGCCAGAAATGCACAAGTTGCATACTGAAAAAAATGTTAAATATAGAAAAACACTTTGTTTACCCAAGTTTATACTGCTTATACTATACTGTAATGCGGTGTAATATAAGATTATAGTCACATCACCAACTGATACAGCTCTGATTGGATAATTACATCTCCACTATATCCAAATGTGATGCTTAGAGGCTAAATGAAAATAGCCAAGATGGTAAGATGGCATCAAGGGTCAACAAATATGGTAAAAACTGGTTTAAGAGTCCTGCAAAAAATAAGTATATCACAACTGGACCAAAAATTTCCCAAATAAAAGGACACAGGCCAAAAGTGAACAAAGATATGCAGATTATAATGTATGATTGGTTAATTTATGTTAAAGAGAGTGGCAATTAGCAACGACAAAGTGTTAAAAAAATATTGCCAAAACAGTTTTAGCGTCCTGCAGCTTGATTTCACAGACAGTTGAAAACAAAATGTCCCATGAAAAAAAAGACAATCATGAAGATCATACTGATTTATAACAGGCTTGGTAGATATGAAGTATTTGGTGATCCAATGTAGGTGAAGGTTCCCCCAAAATAATTTCATCGCCATTGCATCATTATATATGACCTAATGGCCAGAAATGCAGTTCCACACTGAAAATACAGAAAAGAAAGTTAAATATAGAAAAACACATTGCTTACCTCAGTTTATAATCGCATGGGCTGTACTGGAATGTGGTGGAAATGCTACTAATGGGATCAAGAGTCAACAAATATTGTAAAATCTATTTTTTAGGAAGACAAAGGGGGCTATTAATTGTCAGACAACAATAAAATTTACCAAAACAAATCTAGAAAAATGATGATACTGAATCATCATGACATGAGGGCTTTTACATTGCTATTACATCATAATACATGGCAGAAATGCACAGACTGAAAAAAATGATAAATATAGAAAAACACATATTGCTTACCTCAGTTTACTCCTTGAGCTAAACTTTACTCTGGTGCATGATGGGAGAGTCGCATCAACTGCTTCCGCTCTGACTGGATAATCTGTTCACTGTTATGCAAATTTGATGCTGATACTGAAGAGGTGTCAAATAGAAGTAGCCAAAACTGGTAACATAGGCTGGTATGATGTATTTTGGGATCTGATGTTGTTCAAGCTTCATCTGCAATCATTGTACTGTTACGCATCATCACGCATAACCTAAAGGGCAAAAACACACAATGGTTAGAAAAGACGCCAATGAAGATGACCTAAATAATAAGTAAAAACACTGTGCTTACCTCATTTTCTGCCTCTCATGCTACATCAGGGTTGTCATGATACTGGAATTCAGTACCAATCGGTACTAAAATTTTAGTAAATGTTGAGCGCATTCTTAAACACCGCTGATTTGCCATTGTGTTTACGTGAACAACAGAAATGACTGAGAAATGACAACAGTTCACTGAACTCACCGCTGTTTACCGAGTCTAACCACAGATACAGGGACACTGGAGCATTTTAAAGCCGCGATTCATCAACGGATTGCTCCTATGTCAGCTTATAAACAAACCAGCTGATCAACGTGACTTTGAAACGCTCCAGTGACCCTGTATCTGTAGTTACACTCAGTAAACAGCGGTGAGTTCGGTGAACTGATGAGCTTCACGGCCAATCACAGTCATTTCTGTCGCCACTGGCTTGCATGGTTCGGGACCTGTAGAGCTGCGCATCGATGGATTTGCTCTTCAGTGAAAATTAAACCACACTGAACTGAACTTAAACTCTAAAAACTGAACGGACACCATTTCAATTCACTATCATCTTCTATGTGAAGCTGCTTTGACACAATCTACATTGTAAAAGCGCTATAGAAATAAAGATGAATTGAATTGAATTTCTGTTGAGCACGTGAACACAATGGCAAATCAGCGCTGTTTAAGAACGTGCTCAACAGCGCTCAAATGTTAGCGGGAAATTGACGTTTTTAAAATTCCAGTACCAACTGGTAACGAATTCCAGTATCGTGACAACAATATGCTACATGCTTACCTGTTGGTGCTGTGAAGTGTGTGATGGATTTAGGAAATTTGCTCTTTTTGTGAGGATTGGGGGTTGGGGGTTGAAATGGTCTTTGTATTCAGCTGTTCAGTTTTTTTTTTTGTTTGTTTGTTCTCAATACTGCTTTTGCAGCAGAGATCTCTATATTTTTTATCTTCTTTTTTTTTGCAGCTGATATTTTTTCGAGACCATTTCAATTTTTTTATTTTTTTTTTACATTTCAAAATTAAACCCAGGAGATGAATCCAGAAGCAAAGAATTCATACAAACCATTAAAATTCATACACAAAATATATGTACACAAAAGCTACATCCTCGTTAGGCTGATATTACTAAGGAAAGCGAACAACGGTTTATAACAATGGTTCAAAAATGCTCTACTGTGGTCTTTGAAATAGTAATATTCCCCATATTTGTCTCAAACTGTGACATTTTCAGAAATGTTCAAAGAAAATTTGGGTCAGCAGACTGACCGTTAAAACAACAACAAAAAAAAAAAAATGCAGCGGCAAAAGTTTTTCATGTTTCGATGATACAAAATAATACATGAGGGTAAGAAACCAAATCATTCATGTTATTTTACATCGCAGTTATTCAAATTCACAGCCTTCTGACACAGTTTCTACTTGCTGCTCAGGACTAATAATTAAAATAAAAAAAGCCAATGTAAATTAGAATGTTTAAAAACAACCATTTGAAAAACACAGAAATCAATATGCGATGTGCTCGAGTGGTGCAGTGCAGCAGGACCAGGCAGAAGACTTCATCTTCATCTGCGCCATGAGCGCGACTCGTTATCCTCTTCCTCTTCATCATCATCCTGGAGCAGGGAATCGTCCACCAGTGAGTCCTCTGGAAACTGCAACCAATAAGAAAACAGACTCTCAGATCCAAATGCAGTGCATGCAGAATTACACAACTCTTCCAGATTGACAACCACAAACTGATGGTCCTAGTAATGATTTGGAAGCCATGTTTAAAGTTTTTAAAATTTCCATAATTATAATATTGTGCAACTTAAAGGGGATCTATTATGCAAAAATCACTTTTATAAGGGGTTTAAACACAGTAGTGTGGCAACAGACTGTGAACATAACCAGCTTGTTATGGTAAACATTGATTAATTTTATTTATTAAAATCAAACTTGATAAAAAAAAAAAACAGTTCATTAGCATAGGACATTAGTCTTGTTGTTGAATCTGCCACTATGCTGACACACAGGCATTTTGTAGCTCCGCCCTCTTTCGAAAACCAGGCTTGGATCTCATTTAAATTTAAAGCGACAGTCACCAAAATGGCACAATTAGGATCAAAGCTTAAAAGGGGCAGTTCCAAAGAGTTATAAAACATTATTTGTGTGGTATTTTGAGCTGAAACTTTACATACACACTACAGGTACATCAGAGACTTATTTTAAAGCTTGTTAAAAGGGGCATAAAAGGTCCCCTTTAAATTTGTGACTTCATTGGCTTTTTAATAATGTTTATTAACTCAAATAGAAAATATATATTTAAATTTGTACAATATACTTTCAATAATAAATAGTTTGTGAACTTTTGTAGTAATCTTTTACTAATTTACTTTAGGTATCTGATGTTCAGCAAGGCAGTTTAATCAAAAATAATGAAAATTAACTTGGCTTAAAGGAAATATTACTACATTTGAAAATCTGATCCCATCTGAATACATCTAAAAATGTATTTTTTACTGTGACATTAAAGCTAATGTTTCAGCATTATTAAATGTCACACTGTCCATCAGAAACCATTCTAACATGCCAATCTGAAGCTCAAGAAATTATCCTTATTAATCAACGTTAAAAAGTTGTTATGCTTAACATTTCTCCCCCCCCTTCCAACAAAAAACAAGTATATTTTAGCACACGAAGCTACCATCATAAATAAAATTATTTGTGCACACACACGCACACACACACGCACGCACGCACACGCACGCGCACACACGCGCACACACGCACACACACGCACACACACGCACACGCACACACAAAAAAAATCATGAACAGAGCAGAGCAAACAGTGATGAAGTGTATACCTCCTCATCCTCGGCTTCAGCCTCATCCGGGTCTGTTGTGTTGAGGGAAGCGGTGGGTTTGTGCCAGGCCAAGCGCAACTCCTGATTATTTAACCGAACGCCATGGATTGCCGCCTGAAAAACAGCATTTACATTTATAATCTACAAGAAGTCATGCATTTACATTAGCGATGATATAATTCATGGAATGAAAAAAAAAAAGGCAGGTTATCTTGTCAAGGTTTAAAACTCTAAGGCTGAAATTAGAATAGTATATGGCCTTGACAATAACATTTAAAAAATACTGTAATCAGTAGATTATAAGGCTATGTGTGTATGATGTATGGTGTTTCTAAGTGGTATTTATGTATTTTACAATGTAAACTGAATCAATCAGAAAACTATGACCACAGAACTGATATGAAGTCTCACCCCAAATAGACCCTTTTCACAAGACTGTTATGACGCGTTTACTGGTTTTCAGCATCTTAAACATTAACATTAGGGATTGGTCAGCCAAGTCACCAGACATGAACATTATTGAGCATGTCTGGGGTAGGATGAAGGAGGAGGCATTGAAGATGAATCCAAAGAATCTTGATGAACTCTGGGAGTCCTGCAAGAACACTTTCTCTGCCATTCCAGATGACTTTATTAATAAGTTATTTGAGTCACTGCAGAGATGTATGGATGCAGTCCTCCAAGCTCATGGGAATCATACACAATATTAATTCTGTTTCCACTACACCATGACTTTATATTCTATACTGTACATTATTTCTGTTAAGTGACAAGACTTTTGTCTAAGCAAAGTCAGACCTTACTGTCTTAATTAAATAATTAAAAATCAAGGCATGCTCATATTTTATTTTGGTAAAATAAGCGTAATCTAGAGGCCTTTGCCTTTCATATAAGCCACTTCTGATACCAAATGATCAACTAGAAGTCAAGTTATTATTTGTTGTTCCTGAAACTTGGATAGGCAACAACACTTTTGTCAGGTAGTGTATGTATTTATGTATGATATCATCTTTGGATCAAATTACAAAAACATATTACCGCTTATGTGAGGTGTTTGTAATGAAGTGTCTATGGGGGCGGGACAATAAATTTGACGTTGTTCTCTCTTCTGTCTGCTGTTATCAGTCTCACACTATTTTGTCCTTATTCTGAAGTCTTGATAACACAATCGTGAAGCTTTTTTTTATTTTATTATTTCAGCAAATAGGATTGTAAAAAAAATATTTGTTGTACTCTCCCATTCACTGCGCTCTAAGTTTACCTAACTATGACTATTGAGAAACCTGGATAAGTGAAAAGGGTCCAATATGCATGCACAGTGACGTTTATGAGAATAAATTTGTACCTGTTCTGCCTCCGAGCGGGTTTTGTACGAAATGATGGCACTAAGACTAGAATCCTCCATCTGGCAGTCTTCAATCTCTCCGTATTGCTGGAGGTAAGTGGGAAAAATCAGTTATTACTCAAAGAGGAGATTTGATATAAGCAATGTGATGTAACGTGGCCTTTAAATGTACTCACTGCGAAGTGTGGCAGCAGGTCGACTCGATCTGCCTCAGAGAAACCGCTGATTTCTAAAGCTCTGGGTCGATGATCCACCACAGCATGGGTTGGAGCTCCCCTCCCTCGCCCTCGAATCCCTCGACCGCGGCTCCTCAGGGCCCCTCGACCCCTGCTGTGGGCCCCCCTCCCACGTCCTGGGGTCAGGAGCCCCCTTTTGGCAGCCTAAACGAAAAGAAAATATTTAATGGATGCTTGTGGGAGTTTAAGCAGCTCTATAGTGCCACCTGGTGGAAGGACTGAGAATGAGTAGTGTTTATATAGTCTTTATAAGTCTGTATGCAATCAGTTATATTGAGAATATATAGACCATTTTGAGGGATGTAAACAAAAACAATGGTCCCAACGCATTTCCTGTTTTACATTTTTCATTTCTATAGCTTCCGAGAATCTAAAAAGAGCCACATATTTATAAATAATGTTATGATAGCTGTTTTAACATTAAGTTATGATTGAATTGCCTCTCGTTACAGTTATGAAATCGTTTGATAACAAGTAGGAAATGTTCATGGGCCAATAACATGACCACATTGAAAGGGTCTATATTTTTTTAAATGTTATTGTTATTTATTCATGTTTATTTTATATTTATGTCTGCACTAGGTTCGTACATTTTGTACTGTCTCTACTAAGCTCACATCACTAAGAAAAATTCCTTGTGTGTGCTAGCAAACCTGTTGCAGATTGGTTAATTCTACTTACATGAATCGGGGTGCGCTTGTGGCATTCTGAAAAGCTCAGATATTTTTCAACTAACGTCACGTGCGAGCCACTTGCACAACATGTGCGCGTCGCGTGTCTCCATTGGAAATAACAAACTTACACCCTAAAAGCTTATTGGCATTGCTTCCAAGGAGCAGCCACATTTTAGTAAAACTATAGCGCTATATATGGAAACTTCACACCAAATCTTTTTTTAATCGATATTGACAATGGTGTTCTGTCAATAAATATCAATACCGATTTTATCGCCCAGCCCTACATAATATTCACATTTTAACTGGACACAAATCTAAATGTGTGCATGGTTTGTGCAGGTTAAATCAAATTTTAAATCCATCTTAAATCGATAATAAAAAAAAAAAAGAAATATTCTATACAACATGTAAAATTGAAAACTAAATGTTAAGAAATAAACCAAAAGTGAGGGAAAGACGTGTTTTTTTTTTCAGTCTCCTTGTGAAATACCTCTAACTGCAGTTGTGTGTATTTGATCTTGAGTTCAGCAGTGTCTTCTCCTGCCTGCATTTTCTTATAAAGGTCCAACTCTGTGTCCAGGAGCTCCTTCTGAGCCTGCAAATAGAGATGCATCAGTATATGCACATGCACAACTGTTTATCTGCTTTATTATCATGCATGTGTGTGCGTGCATGTGTGTACCTGGGCTTTGCTCTTAATGGTGGTCCTGAGGGCATTTGCACTGGACAGCCCCTTTATCTCCTCCTGGAGTTTGGTGATGCTGTTGATATCAAGGCTAGAGAAGAACAAGTCTATGAAGGCTGAGGATAAAGCTCAGATCATGCAGACGCTCACCAGCCTCACCAACAGCTGAAAAACACATAAAAGGGACTTGTTATCTCAGACAGAATACGCTAAAATTGTAACGCCAAACCTCTAAATTAAAGCCACACAGAAGACTACTGATATCATTTGTTTGATCCTGATTTACATTTTCAAACAGTGTCGAGACTTTTAGAAAGAGTGAGAGAGGGTTTTGAATTTATTGCTATTTCATGGCAAAACCAGATCAAATTTACATTTTATAAATATCACTTTTCTATAATGATAAAAATAAATACATAAATAATAGACACCAACAGCAATAAATAATCCATAAAATGAAAATCTAAAACTTTTGATAAAAATCCACAGTTTTTAAAAGATTCACATTAATAATTACTATTAATTACTATTATTACTAATAATTACTATTAATTTAATTCCCTTAAAGTCTCTCCAGATAAAAATCGTTGTCCAATAACAATCAGTAGTTTAGATACTAGACAATTGCATACTTTTAAATATTTCATTAACGTGTGATTTAACAAAATCAAATGGCAGATTATTACCATTTCATAATTCCATATAAAATACATTCATTCATTTTCCTTCAGCTTAGTCCCTTTATTAATCAGGGGTCGCCACAGCGGAATGAACCGCCAACTTATTCAGCATATGTTTTACGCAGCAGATGCCCTTCCAGCTGCAACCCATCATTGGGAAACATCCATACACACTCATTCACACACATACAGTATGGACAATTTAGCTTACCCAATTCATCTATACCACATTTCTTTGGACTTGTGGGGAAAACCGGAGCACCCGCAGGAAACCCACGCGAACACGGAGAGAACATGCAAACTGCACACAGAAATGCCAACTGACCCAGCCAAGGCTCAAACCAGCGACCTTATTGCTGTGAGGCGATCGTGCTACCCACTGCGCCACCGTGACGCCCCATATAAAATAGATAAAATATATATTCAATGTGCAATATTAGCTTTGTACCCCATGCAGAATGCTGTTAAAAAAATTGGGGTTGGCAAGATGTTTTTTTTTTTTATTGTTTTTATAAATTTTTTATCACAACTATTGTTAAAAAAGTTATATTATGAACTATAATCTAAACACAGTAATATATTTGGATTAGAGCTGGGCCGATAAACAATATTATATCGACTCGCAATAAAATTTATGTCAATAACAATAAGCTCTAAACTTTTTTACTCCATATTGATCTAAGAGCCAATCACACAGCACAAATGTGCAACAATGGCAATCTGAAAGTGTATTGATATTAGAAATGTACTGAATTTTCGGCCATCGAAAATTTATCATCCGAAAATATGTTATGCCATTTAATGGACCCTCTAATTAAGCATTAACAACTTATATCGAAACATATATCATTATCATTGAATATGGAAAATAATTATCGAGATTGCATTTTTGGTATATCGCCCAGCCCTAATTTGGATCTGTAATTCATTCCTGTGATGTAAAGCTGAATATTCAGCATAATTACGTCAATCTTCATTGTCACATGATCCTTTAAAAATCATAAATAACTGTTATTTTGTAATATTTTTGAAGAAATTAAACTAATATACAGTCTTTAGTGCCAGGTTTTAACAATCACAATCACAATTAACAGATAGATTAAATTCGTCTTTGCTAAATACGTCAATTTCTTAAAAGAAAATCCTGTTAATATCAAACAAACTGCCATCATTTTGCCTCTCTAATTAACATATAAACAAGAAACGAGGACAAAAATTAATAACACACCTTCTGCGTCTGAATGTGCTTCTCCAAAATCTCCTGTTTCTTTTTCCTGACGTCCTGCTGAAGCTTCATTGCCTCCTAAAGGACAAAAACAAAACAAGAACTTACAAAAACTATCAGCTACATTTCAACACTGCTAATACATTAAAAGCATTAATAAAAACAAGCTTAATTGTATTTATCTTGTTTAAACAAACCTGTTTCCTTTTCAGGGCATCTTCTGCACTGACACTGGCCCCAAACGGCGCCCCCTTCTGGCCAGCTTTGAGAGCAGCTGGGTTATAAACAGTCTTTGTCAAACCAGTAGATGTTGATAAGACCTGTAAAGAAAAGATTTGACCACAACAATTCAAATTGAGAAGCCAGTGGTCCACAATATTAAATGACAACAAGTTAGCATTATTAGAAGCATATTTGTGTAAATACACTGTTAAAGCGAGGACAGAAGTAAGTGGACTAAACTTTATGATAACAGCACAAGGCCAGGATATGGTAAATGACACAAAAACCAACCTTTGCTCCAAGGCCAGGCGGTTTCGAGAAGCCCAGACGCTCCTTCACTGAAGCCTTGAGTGTATTCTGTAGACAGAGAAACAGACATGTTGAGGGCTGAGAGGACACTGAAGATTAAGCTAATCCAGTGACATTATAGCAAACGCACAAGACAACTAGTGATGGGTCATTCTTGAACGATTCAATCATTTTGAATGAATCTTTTGTCTCGAGAATGATCAACGTCCTCTCAGGGAGTGATTCATTCATTCATTAATTCATTCAAGATTAGTTCCATTTTAGAGTCTTCTATCACGTTTGAGTCGTTCGTTCATCACGTGAAAGACAGAAGCCAATCATATGCAGTCAGAGCCGGAAAAGGATTTGATCTATTCATCTCTTGAGTCCTAGGGTTTGAGTCATCTCTTTACATGCTATCACGTGATGAACAAATGACTCAAAAACACGAAGACTCGAAAGGTGAACTAATCATGGGTCCTTCCGGCTCGGACTGTGTGCATTGGTTAAGCTCATGTGGGACTGTCTGTGTGACGTGAACGAACCACTCAAATTTGAAGACATGTCAGAAGCCGTGAGCTGAGCTAGTCACAGACAAAACACCAGGTAAACAATGAATGATTGTTTTGTCTTATAGCATTCTAGTTATGACTTGTTTGTAGTGATCAACGTTTGGGTTAGTTGTAGATGAGTTTGGAAGCCACTCGTAACATTTTAATAATATTTTAGGCAAATTGAACAAAATGCCTGGAAAAAAGACTTGCTCATCTTGCTGAACGATATTCTGAGTCAGTAAAATGATTCAACTTCCCATCACTAAAGACCACAAACTCAGACTCGTTCACCTGTGGAGGGCCACTGGGGGCCGGTGTGGGTTCAGGGTGAGGGGTGGGCAGGGGCCCGAGCCTGTCTTTTACTGACTGCTTCAGTGCGGTCGGTGCAGGCTCCTGGGCAGGCTGGACACTCTACAAACAACAAACAAGCATGACTTCTAGATCAGATTTTACAGCTGGAATCACATGCTATATAACAGAATTTGCGTGATGTTTGATTAATTACTAAATAGGAGGATCGTGAAAAAGAAAATCACTTTATAGGGCAAATGCCTACAATTTAAAGGGATGTGTAGAGTAAAAAGTGTAAGGCTTTTTGCTTTGGTAAGATATATTAATTAGCTGCATGTGATATCTATCAATAATAATAATAATAATAATAATAATAATAATAATGTCACACCTTTTTTAACAATGCGTGAGCTGACATAACAGAGAATATGTTTTATGATTTATGTTAATAAAAGAAAATAAAAGTGACAAACACAAAATTTCTGATCAAAATTAAAGCACAATGAAACTGTGATAAACTATACAAACACTGTGATAGCGTGCATGTTAATCAGTTACTATTGTAAAATTGGAATAAAGAAAGATTTGATTGTCGTTTACTCATTAAATAGTGATAGTTTATTTGCATAAGTCACAAAAATAAAATTAAGAACTTGTAAGAATTCCACCTTTTTTGCCTTAAATTCTCACCAAAATAGCAAAACCCTTTTTAAGTTGTTTATGTAGGCTTGTATTTTATAGACCATTTTGAGGTATGTAAACAACAAGAATGGTCCTAACGTATTTCCTGTTTTACATTTTTAATTTCTATAGCTTCCGAGAATCCAAAAAGAGACACATATTGATAAATAATGTTACAACAGCTGCTTTTAACATGAAGTTAGGATTGAATCGCCTCTTGTTACAGTTATGAAATAGTTTGATAACAAGCAGGAAATGTTCATGGGCCAATGACATCACCACATTGAAATGGTCTATACTGTAAAAATACTCGAATGTCTCAGTAAACAGTTTCAAACAATATTATGCGATTTACCAAATTCACACAAGTACAATTTCACATATGCCATATCCGCAACAGAGATATCACATCCATAATGAAGCTTTTTCCTCAAAATTCTAAACTAAAACGTCAACTAAATAAAATAAATATTTTTGTTCTATAGAGAACCAACTCTTGTCCTTTTGATTAATTCACAGAAATTCTACAAAGCATGTTATATACTGTAAACTTACATACTTTATTGGTCACATCCATAACACGTGTATATTTCTCTCATTTAAAATATAAAACAGATTGCTATTTTTCTGATCACATAACTCTGTGGTGAGCTGTTTTTATGGAAAACATCAATATACTGTTATATTGAAATATTTCAGTACACTGTTAACCAGGGTTCCCACTCTTTCATGGACACCAAATTCAAGGACTTTTAAAAAAAAAACACTAATAATTTTAAATCAAGCATAATTCCCACCCACAGCATATGTAGCGTTATGAAAGTCCTTATTGTACCGAACATTTCACTTACACTTAATATTAACATTAAAATGTCAGTAATATGTTCTGAACGTGTCATTTAAAAAACAGCAGACCATTATAAACAGTCATGTTCAAAGAATTTAATACAATTCGTTGAATTCACTAGTTGTAATATTCAAATGCAGTTTCTGAAATATTGATAAAATGTGCATTATGGTGTCACATCATTTAACTTAAGGATTGCTTCGTTTTTTCCTTTAGTTTTTGAAAGCAGCACAGTACAATTGTTGAAATAACACCACAAACTTTCAATTCAAGCACTTTCAATGACCTATGTTTGGTTTTAAGCGTTTTCACATCCTTGAACTTATATGTCTGGAATTCAAGAACTTTCAAGATGCGTGGGAACCCTGGTTAACATATACATTTTCCATGAACTTATGCTTCAAGTTTTTACAGCAAATGTCAGCATTACGCTGAAATGGCATACCGGATGTGGTTTGGGGTGCATGTGCTCCACCGTGTCCTCTCTGTGCCAGTGTACTCTGATGAAGCGGTTGTTCAGTACAGCCTCGGTGCTCTGAATGGCACGTCTGGCTTCTTCAGGGGTGGCAAACTGGATCAGCGCCCCCTCTGGGTTATTATTATACGCCACCTGAAATGAAAAAAAACTACATGCCATAAACAACTTCACAACCGCTGTCTTTTAACTATCTCAGTTTTATATGTGCTCTCGTACCTGCAGGTTGACGATGGTGCCAAACTTGCAGAAGTGTTGGTTCAGTTTGCTGATGTTGTTGAGTTCTGGAGGAATCTGCCCGATGGCCAGTTTGGTGTTTGCTAAAGGGAAGGGCACTTTTCTGTGAAAGCCGTGGTGATTGGGTTTGTTGAAGTTTGGTCTGTGAAGCAAAAGGGAAATGTCTCAACAAACATGCACAATGAGCTCCAATAAAATCAAAAGCAAGCAGACTGAAAACACAGATCTGCTTATTTTATTTGCATGCATAAATGAAACGAGGTTATGACTAAAGCATCTTTTGTCTTTGAGATATAGTTCATGATAAAAATCACATTTATCATCATAATTTACTCACTCTTTTGTTGTTCCAAACTAGTCTGAGTTTCTTTCTTTTGTTGAACACACAAGAGGATATTTAGAAAAATGTTTATTAGCTACTGACATTAGGGTTGTCAAAAGTATCGAGTTTGGCAGCAATTAGTACTCAAATTTCTTCAGTTTCCACACTAACGCTGTTGAGCACCATGTTTTTCCACTCGGTGAACTGATGACCTACCTACATGGCCAATCATTTCGATTGAGCATGTGAACACACACACCCAAATGTTAGCGGAAAATTCATGTTTTTAAAATTCCAGTACCGATTGGTACAGAACTCGATACTTTTAACAAAATTAAATGAGATTCATATTTTTTTTTGGTTGATGAATGCTAATGGTCGCTGGTTTCCAACGTTATTCAAAAAAATAAAATAAATAAATAACAAATAAATAAAAAAGATTTGGGATTACTTGAGGATAAGTAAATTCATTCATTCATTTTTAGATGAACTATCCCTTTAATAAAGACAATAGTGGCTTTAACAAAAGCATCCAATAAAGAAGCTGATATATTATTATTAAAAGGTAAAAAAAAAAAAAAAACGTTACAGGTAATAATTTAGTAAATAATGTTTTTGCAGTTTCTTGCACAGACCAATTGTTTCACTTTACAGGACCTGCACTCAGTGAAGTATCTATGTACCATCAGAAGGCACTGATTATTCTGTTTCTCAAATTGTCACTAGCTGTTGACTTGCATTTTCATCAAAATCACACAAGACACAGTTTCAGCTTAAAAAATTACTTTAATGTTCTACTAGAGAAAATAAATAATTTGTTGATTGGCCTAAGGGTGACCAAAATAACAGTAAATGTTTACTTTCATGGTCTTCACACAGCAAAAAATGCTTTTCTTATTTAGAGTTTTTGTCTCATTTCTAGACTAAACATTAAAAAATTCTTAAAATCAAGACGCATTCTGTAGACAAGCAAAAAGATTTAGTTTTCAGCCAAAAAAAGTCAAAATTAAGTAAGTTTTTCCTTAAAACAAGCAAAATACTCTGGCAATGGGTCAAGTAAAATAATCTTGTTTCAAAGTGAAGAATAGATGACTTATCTTACCCCATTGGCAGTTTATTTTGCTCATTTTAAGGAAAAACTCACTTAATTTTTATTAATTCTCAAAGCAAGACAATATTTTTTGCTTGTCTAGAAAATACTTTTTTAAATATTTGGACTAGAAATAACACAAAAACATTTTTTTGCAATGTAGGTGCATCAGTTATGGACAGACACTTCACAAATTATACTGATGAAACCTTTAAAGCTCGCACTTTGTTATCATGCAATTTCTTTCTTAATGGTTTAATTTTTTATGCATTTAGCATCAATGTCTTACTTGTCAAACCAGGGTTTCTTTGGAGGAATCGCTAAATCATGCAGACCTGCTCCTCTCTTCCTGGAGTCGGACTCTAAGACTATCCGAGCACTGTTGTTGTTAGACATTTTCTCTGAAAGAAACACAAACACACACATTAAAAGATGTGAAAATCTACATTGGGGCTAAAAAATATATAGTTTGAGCTTCAATATCACAACGTGTGTATCCACAATAGACATAACTGGATTAGATTTTTTATTAAAGATAAAAAATTTTTTTCAATAATAATAAATAAATATGTGTGTGTATATATGTATATGTACAATGATGACCATGTTTTTTTACACTTGGTCAATTTGTGTACTTGAATGCTGTTAGACTGCCCAGAAAACCATAAAGCACTGTTTGTTTGTTTATTCATTTATTTATTTGGCTTGTAATTTATTATAATTTATGCAAACGCACTGCACAGGAAAAGACTTGATCATCCCAGGCGATCTAAATTAAAGAAATCTTTCCGAACAGAGCTATTCAAATCATCAGGTGAAATTATATCCATATTACAATAAATATTGTAGCAAAACAAAATATCGCAATGATTACCTCTAGGTGGGAGATCCACCTCTCCCATGGTCAGACCAATCAGATTGGGCCGCTGAGCGTTGACTCTGTGTCTGTACATGGGCCGTGAGGTCATGCTGGGGGCTTCAGGATTATACACGTCTGGCTCAAAAGGGTCTGTAAAATCAGAAAGAGCCATCACAGCTATGATTCACAATATGATTTAAAGTCATAGTTCGGTCAAAAATGAACATTTACTCGCTATTTACTCTCCCTCAAGTGGTTCCAAACCTTTATAAGTTTCCTTTTTCTCTTAAACACAAAAGAAGCTAATCGAAGAATGCTGAAAACCTGCAACCATTGACATCCATAGTAGAAAAAAATGGAAAGTCAATGGTTACAGGTTTCCAACTTTCTTCAAAATAACTTCTTTTGTGTTCAACAGACGAAAGAAGCTCTTAAAGGTTTGAAACAAGGGTAGGCCCGTCACAATATCTATTTTTTGTTGTATGATATATTGCACCAAAATATATTGCGATAAACTATATTATTACCATTTTAAGACCATTTTATGCCACTCATTATATAATGCCAGAATGACAATATAATATCATCACAATGCAAGTGCTCTCCTCCAAAGAACACATCATATTTCTTTCTTAAGAATATTTCATATAATTATAGTCAGTTTAATAATGAGGCATTGGAATCAGAATGTGAAAATGCATATCCTAAATAAATAATAATAAATGTTAAAAAAAGAGTGCAAGGTATAAGGTAACAGAGGCTGTGATATCTGCTACCAGATCTATTTTCAGTTGTCAGACACCCACATGAAAATATACTATAGTAATTTATAGTAAATACTATAGTGTTTTTTAACCATACTGACACTGACATCTCCAACAGAGATTGAGATGTTGCACAATCAGCTAAAATGTTGCTAGAATTGGTTTTTATGTATGGGCGATATATATTGCATCAGCAAAAATGATTGAGGTCATGTCCATGTGTTGTGCCGTAAGTCGATATATTGATTATTGTGACAGGCCTAAACAAGGGTAAGTCAATTTTTGGGTGAACTATGCCTTTAAGAAAACATTATCATATATATATTTACTTGGTAAATTCTATATTTATAAGTTACTTTTTTGGAAATATTTCCACTTAGCAAATTAATTATTTAAATTGTAATTATTATTAATTGTATTATTATTAGAATTAAATTGATCAAAATTGATAGTGAAAGGCATTCATAATGTAACATAGCATTTCCATTTTGAACTTTCTATTTATCAAAGAACAAAACACATCACAGTTTCCACAAAATGATTTAGTAACTGATTATTAAAAACAGCATTTTAGAAAGCATTTGTACATTAATTGAGAGTAATGATGCTGAAAATACTGTTTTACATCACAGACATAAATCACCTATTAAAATATATACATTTTTTGCAATCATTTTACAATATTTCTGTTTTATTGCACTTTTAACATAAATAAATGACATCTTGATTAAGATGTCATCACTGTTGTAGACCTTTACCCATTTACCTGAAGTGAACCGTGGCGGTGGAGGCTGGGTCATGGGTGGCCGGATACCCGACGTGACTATAGTGGGCACAGAACTAGTGATTGAGTTTGGAGGACCGTCCATTCCAGACGGCTGAAGAGCAGGAAGAGGAGGAGGAGGACCTGAGGGAGACAGCAACACAACATTTACATTACACTTTGATTTGTATTAGTTAAAGTCTAATATCTGCATTAAATATTTTGGTTTAAAGCCTTTGCATTATAAAGGTATTCATAATCATGCTAAGAAAATTCACTATATCTTTCGCTCAACGATTGTAAAGAAATTTGTAACCAAATGTGTCAAGATGTTTTGCTAGTTTCTAGAAATTAGTTGTTTGTCATGTGGTTTAATGAAACATATATTTATTGTTACACCTTTGTGTCTCATGTATTTAGTAAGTATTATAGGTAACACTTTACAATAGGGTTGTATTAGTTAATGTTAGTTAACAAACAATATTTTTATTACAGTATTTATTCATGTTAGTTAACGTTAGTTAATGAAAATACAGTTGTTTGTTGTTAGTTAATGCACTGTGAGTTAACATGAACTAACAACAAACAACTGTATTTTCATTAACTAACGTTAACAAGCATGAACTCATATTTTAATAATGGATTCATTAGTTGAACTATGCTTATTAAATGCTGTACATGTATTGATCATTATTAGTTCATGTTAGTAAATACACTAGCTAACATTAACAAATGAAACCTTATGGTAAAGAGTGACCGTATTATAATATTACAGTATTACAATATTTACCAGCTCAGTCACCTTTGATGTGAGAATTTGATAAATATCTGACTTGACTGGAGTGATCAATTACAGGAGCGTTGCTAACATATTCACCGATCAGATGCTCTCTTCAATGCAATGAAGGGAGGGGGTTTTCTGATGGATGTCCATTCCAGGAAGGAGTGACACATATCCTTTCTTATGTCTTCATGATTATTAATAAAGTTGAATGTTTAAGAGCCTAGATTACATGATGACCTTAGTGTCATCCCTCTTCAGAGCAAAGCTGGAATAAGTGTCATTGCTTTTTCTGTATGCCAAATGATTTGTTTCCTCAGGATCTACCAAGCCAGGCCAGATGTCATGGAGACCTCAAGTGGACCTGGACTCTTGAAGAATTGGAAACAACTGTTTCCTGAGTTATTTGCCATTTTAAAGTAAATTCCTTTGTATGTAAGCTGCCAGTTTGGATGTTGATTGTAACAGTTTTTAACCAGTTTTGATAAGACAGCTGAGAGTACACAAAACAGCCTTGAATAATAAACAGATTGTACTTTGTGTGTGTGTGTTCTATTCATTTGTGGATCATTTCACAGGTATAAGATAATTTCATCAAGTAATCATTGGAGGACATTGTTTGGAATTACGCACACACACACGGAAAGTTTCTTAGTCTATCTGTGTTTTATCCTATCAGGTTAAAACACCTATATATATATATATATATATATATATATATATATATATATATATGACGCAGTTAATGAGGTTATGTAAGAGTATAATTGTTGTTGTTTTGAGATTGTAAGCAGAGCGGCCTACGAACTCTCCACAAGTGTTGAAGCTGGCTTCTGCTGATGAAACTGCGAACTATCTTCAGTAAACTTTCTTTTAATTGAATTTCTGACTCTGGCTCTTCTTCATCTGACAGACGGGTAATTTTTGGGTTAAAACTGTCGGTTCCCCTACAGCAGTTGGTATTGAGAGGAAAACGCTTGGCGCACATTTACATATTCATCTAAGCTAAGGCGCCAAGTGGCATGGTCAGCAACAATATTGCAGAAGTATTTAATTACTTTATATTTACATAGTAAATCATTTATGTTTTGTATTTTAGTATTAGCAGAAGTTATTTCAAAGAACAAAAAAGGAAGTTGGCTTTAAAATACATTAACAAGACATTTCAAGAAAAAAAGTGTTAAATAATTTTTCCACACCTGCTACAGGGGGAAGGCTGGGAGGCATGGCGCCCGGAGGGGGCACGGGTGGTCTGAGGTTGACTGGTGGAGTCAGGAGTGCGTGAGGAGGCGGCAGACCCGGCGGAGGAGGACCGTCCACTCCCGGAAGTGGCGGTGGCTGGAAAGGAAGGATGCTGGGAAGATTAACATCCTCCACCACCACTGGATCACTTCCATGATCGAAAGGACACATGTCTCCTCGCATGCAGAAGCCTTTCTCTGTCAAGACAAGCACAAAGCATGCATGTTACTGACACAAGTTTAATTATTAAGCTTGTAATGTAGTGTTGTCACAAAATTGGAATTTATATTATAATACCTTAGAAGTACTAAAAATCGATACCATTTTTCAGGGATATATTGTCACAAAAATAAAATTACAATATGTATGCATGTCGCAAGTTCCTCATTTGCCTGGATTAAAACATTGAGCATTGCTGTTTACCACTCGTCCAGACATGCCATATATAAATATATATAAATAAAAGTACTCTGTAACATATTGGTATGTTTTTATAGCTGCAAAAAGCAACCTGAAACAAGTTCACTTAACATCATTTTTTGTTAATTATTATCAAAAATAATAATAATTAAATAAAAACTTAAAGTTAAATAATACCATTTTGGTTATTTAAAAAAGAAATATATAGGCCATACCCTTTTTTTTTTTAGTAAACGAATGTTTTTGTTTAATAAATAATGTATTTTCTTTTTGGGCTACTTAAATTTATATTCGGGCTACCAAAAACTGAAGAGTGCCTGCTCGAAGGGTTACCAGAAATTAAGACATTTTGCGAGCCCTGTTGCTGCTTGTTTAAACTACTTATTTAAAATGAGTTGAGACAACACAATTCTTAAGGTTTCTTTGGCACAAACGTAATGGTTTTATGTTCAATTCACTTAAATGTTAACTTGTGTTGGGACAACATGAAGGAATTGTGTGGAAGCCAGCATTTTTTACAGTGCTGCCAACATTTTCACTGGCCCAGCTAAAAATTTATAAATTAAGAAAAAAAATAAACATAAATAAAACTGGAATTTGAATGCTAATATATATATATATATATATATATATATATATTTTTTTTTTTTTTTTTAAAGATTCTAATCAATTATTCTATGTTGCATTCAAATTCCAGTTTTAGTACTAGAGAGGAAACTGATAAACTACATGCATGCACTTCACAGCTTAAACAGTGAAATGAGTGACTGATAAATGGACAAATTGAACCTATGGGAGGGGGGTTCTGCACATTACGTATGCTTCTCTTTTTTTACATCAGGTCATTAGTTTTAGCACAACTCTGATGAAAGGTTCTGATCCACTCTTCAAATGTGGACTACTGTATACAGTGTTATTTTAAAATGTATTATTTATTGTTGGTATCTCAATACTGTTAGACTCTTTGTATCTTTGTTGTACTGTATTCATTTATGCATGTAATATTTAATGCAGATCCACTCCCTATCAATTTAAAATTATTATTACTTCCCAAATAGTTATTCAATTCATCTTGTGAAATTATATTCATGTCGCAGAAAAACTAAATATGGCAATGTCAGTTTGTTTTTTCCAATGTCGTGCAGCCCTAACTACTGTAACGAATACTATTTATTGATTAGCTAGAGGAAAAATAAATGCTTATACCATCATAGTCCCGGCAGCGTTTCCTCGGTGGGCCGCCTCTGCCGAAGGGTGTGTGGTCCTGAGGGAATTCAGACCAGCTCTCGGTGGTGTTGTTCCCGTGGTGTGTGGGGGCGATGACGGTGATGGTGCTACTGAGGGTGGGCACTGGGAAATGAGCAGAGGAGTTTCCAGGAGGGAGAGGAGCGGCGGTGTAGCCATCAGTGGTTGCTCCCTCTGGACGTTCTGGCCGACTGTGCTCATATTTCAGCTTTCCAGAATCTCGCTCTAGAAGACCAAGACAGACATTTAGGAGATTCCTTTACAACATGAACACTGTAAATAGTGCTGTGGTATAACAAATGTTTTAGTAATGTTCTAAAGCATGATCCCATTTAAAAATGTGTTCAGTAAGAAATGAATACTTTTACACTTCGAGAACACATAAAATATCCACAAAACTGTAAAGATTAAACTGCTCATTTTATCCCACATATATTTGAAATATTTGCTATTTTCAACCTTCTTTTCAACAAAATCCTAAAAAATTATATTATCTTCACACATAAATATTTAGCCGCATAACGATTTTCAGACTGATGTTAATAAGAAATGTTTCTTGAGCATGTTTGAGCAAATCAGCATATTTGGATGATTTGCGAAAGATCATGTCACATGTGACACTAAATACTAAAGCATTCACATTAATATTACCCTTAGACATCCAAAAAATAAAGTCTAATTTTAAATGATATTCAAATATAAAAGTTGCAACATTTTTAAAAAATATGTCCGTTTTAACTGTACTTTTTACTCTGTTTTGATTGCATAAATCCAGCTTTGATGAGCATAAAAAAAAACAATAAAAAAAGTCTTACTGACCACAAACATTTCAATATTTTTATCTGAAAATGAAAATGCTTAAAACAGTTTCATGCAGTATCCATTACTGAGTCATAAAACACTTAAAACAATGCTAAAAGGGATAGTTCACCAATAAATTTAAATTACCTCATCATTTACTCCTTTTATGAGTTTCTATGTTCTGTTAAACACAAAAGATTTGAAGAATACAGGTTTGCTAGAACCCATCGACTACCATATTAAGAAAAAAAAAATACAGAAGTCAATGAATACCAGCTACTAGCATTTTTCAAAAAATATCTTCTTTTGTGTTCAACTCAAATAGGTTTTGAACAAATGAAAGATGAATTAATGATGGCAGAATCTTCATTTTGGAGTAAACCGTCCCTTTAAGTCTGCTTAAAAAGGATTTAGGGTGCTTTCACACCTACACGTTTGTTTGGGAACCTGGCGCTATTACCCCCTTAGCTCAGTTCACTTGGGCATATGTGAACCCCGCAATCGTGATCTGATCTGTGCCAAAACAATCGAAAGAATGATGAGCAGACATATTATTCCTACCAGTAAAAGTGTGTTTTATGTCAAATACGAAAGTGAAAGCATGTAGTCTAACTGAACTATTTAAAAAAATAATAATAATAAATAAAAATAAAAAAAAGATAAACTTTTTGTTTAAACTTCTGATACAGAATCCATATATATTTTAAAACCCTTGACAATTGAAATGAGGCATGAATGTATGAGGAATTCTTACCTCTGATTTATATTTGGTAATGACTGTCTGTGGGTGTCACCATTCAAAATTAAAGCACGCCTTTTCGCTTAAAAAAAATAAATCAAACTCTGACCAATGTGAGGAGAGTTTACTCGCACGTGACTTGTTTAACCTATTTTGGTCCGTTTAGAAACTTTGCCATGTGAAAGCGAAGTGCACCAAGAACAAAAAGCAACATTGTAACAATTTTAACCCGTTTCTGAACAAAACAATCGATCTATAGGTGTGAAAGCACTCTTAGATTTAAAATCTGAAAATCAGCACCAAACCTCTGCTTCTGCTTCTTGAGCGACTGCGTGTGCGAGATCTGCTGCGGTCTCGGTCTCGGTCACGATCTCTGTCTCGCTCTCGAGTGCGGTCTTTACTCCAGCTGCGGCTGCGGCTGCGACTGTAACTGCGGCTGCGCTCCCTCCTGCGGTTGTAGCGTTCTCTGTACGAGTCTCTTCTGGGTGGATTACGATCGTACTCTCGTTTCCTGGAGCGGTCATCTTTCTTGCGGTCATCTACTCTCCTGTAAATTCATTTACACAAAAAAGACAATACCGGTAAGGTTAGTTAGCAAGACTGTTTCATAGATGTAAATCTAGGAAAAGTTAAAAACCAGAAAAAAAAAAAAAAACGTCTCACCTGCTGTCTCGGCTGTATCTGGAGCTAGATGGAGGACTGTGGTTTATTCTCCTGGAGAATTTCTTTTCCCGGTCCTCATCTCGGCTAGGCGGCTTATGCAAAAACAACCAGAAAATTTGAAAATCATCAATACAAAAGTTTTAGGCAAATTTCATAATGTGTGCTACCATTAAATCTTAGTACCAATTGAGCAATCCCAAAAAATTAAAACTGTCATTCATTTACTCAACCTTTACTTTTTCAAACCTTTTAGATTTTCTTTATTTTGAAAGTTGCTGAAAACCTGTAACCATTGACTTCCATATCAATTCGTTTTTCCAACTATAGAAGTGAACGGTTAGAGGTTTTCAGCTTTCTTTCAAATATATTTTGGATGAAAATTTTTGGATGAACTATCCCTATAAGTGTCTGGTTTAAGATGTAAATATCTGAAGTCTCATTAATGCCTCGTTTCCACTGAGTGGTACAGTACGGTACGGGTCAGCTTTATCAGGCTTGTGTCTCCACTGCCAAATGGTACCCTTTTAGGGTAGGCGTGGTGTACGACAAAGTTGTAGTCGACGTTGTTCTTACTCGAAGTTCTCATATCGTATGAGAAGCACTTCTTACTAAACAAATGCTTTATATACATAAATACTTGTGTATAAATGCTAATTACTAACCATTCTATGAACAGTATTTGATTATAGCTGCAGATCAATGATAATGCGAAATAGCCTACTGTAGCATTACGTCGTACGTCTGCGATTATATAAAATAAAAAATAAATAAAACATTTATGAACACATACAGAGCCTCACAGTCTCTGAAATGTTACCAACTACAAAAAAAAAAAAAACATACATTTAGGCCTTATTTGGGATCATAAACAACACAAAACATATATAGTCAGTACAAACCTCTCATCTCTATTCTTCACCAGCACGTCACATTAACATCTTGTTAAAAAGTACTCCCGTCATTCCAAGTTCATATAATAGTGCAAAAGGCGATGATAATAATTACACATGGCAGTTTGTTCAAGTTTTAGGTTGCTGAAAGAATCATTTGCTTCTTTGTTTTTTTTGCGCTTCACTCTGGCGTTAGTGTGTCTCTCAAAGGATGTCAGAAGCACTTCAATAATCACGAGCACGTTATTATCATCAGCTCAAGTTCATTATTTCAAATATAGACGTGCAGCAAGCGCATGCAAATCTCTAACGTTAGAGAAAGTGAAACGGCCTCGTAAACAACAACAAGACACACGGCAGATTCTGCTCTTCTTCTTGGCTTCGTGGCTGTTCAAGGTTTGTTTCAGCTAGGGTCAACCATGGCTCGTTGTTACATGTATATATTATTACGGTGTAATGTCTCAGCTGTGTATTTAAAAATGGCGCTTCCTTTGTTTTCCTTCTCCTGGCTTGTGCACGTGTTTCTCTGTAAACCAATAGCGTTCAGCTGCGCGTCCTGCTCCGCCTTTTGGTACTCTTTTGTTGCGCTTTGGAAAGGGTACCCAAAAAGTGGTATGGTACAGCTTGCTTTTTGGTACCTTTTGACAGTGGAAACGGCCATAAAAGCGTACCGAACTGTACCACGTGGAAACGGGTCATAAGGGTGTATTTATTTGAAAATTTTTATTTCAATTTCAAATCCATGTTCTCTGTTTGAATATATACTTCTATTGAATATATACTCTGTTTGAATATACTTTGAAATGTAATTTATTTGATTGATTTATTTACAGCTAAATTTCCAGCATAATTACTTCAGTCACATAATTCTTATTATATAAATTGTTATGAAATGCTGATTTGCTAGTCAAGAAAACTTTACTTATATAATTAATATTATATTATAAATTATTTTCACTATAATTTAATGCTTAAAACCTGCTGCTTAATGATCTTTGCAGAAGCTATGATACCCTTTCAGGATTCTTTACCGAAACATTTGATGTGTTCTTGCTGATTAAAGTGTTAAATTGACCCCAAACTTTCAACTGGCAGTGAAATCATCAGTCCGAGGCACTCGAAAAGTGAAAAAGTCCACAATGGCAGCGTTGCATTCAGAAATGATTGTACCTCCTCTCTCTTTGCTTCATCTTTCTCTGTGCGCTGGTGAGTTTCAGGTCTGCTTGCAGGAGTCAGCTGCTCAGGTTGAGGTAGGTAACTCTTTGCATTCACAGCTTCAAAAAGTTTATCCACAAATGTCTGCGTCTCTGAAAAATAAAAAGGCAAACAGAGATTTGTCTTGGAAGTGACCGATTTCGCATCAATCGCTTTAGGAATTGATTAAAGGTTAATGCACACTGAACCCAAAATATTCATCTGAAATTTCCACACGTTACAAAATAAATTCGACCTCAGATTGTGTCAATAGTATTGACACAATGCCTCTAATGCCTCTTTGGGGGGGGCAGTCGTGGCCTGGTGGTTAGAGTCTTGGACTCGTGATCCGAAGGTTGCTGGTTCGATACTCGGTACCAGCGGGAATTGGGGGTGGGGGGAGTGAATGACCAGCACTCTCCACCACCCTCAATACCACGACTGAGGTGAGTCCCTTGAGCAAGGCACCGTTCCCCCCAACTGCTCCCCGGGCGCCGCAGCATGGCTGCCCACTGCTCCGGGTGTGTGTTCACGGTATGTGTGTGTTCACTAACTGTGTGTGTGCACTTGGATGGGTTAAATGCAGAGCACAAATTCCAAGTATGGGACACCATACTTGGCCACACTACACTTCACTTCACTTCACTAATACTTTCATCTATCATAAAAAAAATAAATCAGATTGGGTTTTTTCAGTTTTTGCATCTGAAAAAGCATTTTGAGAGGTGTTTTGACAGTTCTTGACAGGATTTGTTTATGGATGGAAATGTGTGAAGTATCACAAGCAAAGTATCAAAATTCCACTGATTTCCTGAAATAAATGATTTGATAAGGAGGTGAAATCTCCTTCCTGTCCATGCAGTGGATTGGATGAATACAATAGTCATTCCTCTTTCTTTTTTCAATTTTGAAGAAGAGAAAGGAGAACCAAGCATCACTGCTTGAATTGAATATTTCACAACAGATTAATTAATACGTAAACTCGGTGTGCAAGGTTTGTTTAAGTGACAAACTTTTCAGACATGAATAGGAAAAAAACACACATACAAAAAACATCACTGTGCTAAAGACTACAACTTTGATATGATCCAAAGAGCTAGCAAGAGCAACAGGGAACTGTGTAATGTAAAGCGATGGCTCAAGTAAAAAATGAAAACTCTGTCATCATTTACTCATCTTGTATCTTTCTTCTGTTGAACACAAAAGTAGATGTTTTGAAAAATGCTGGTAGCTCGCCAGTTGACTTCCATAGTACTTTTTTTCTCCCTACTGTCGAAGTTAATGGCTACCAGTTTCCCACATTTTTCAAAATATCTTCTTTTGTGTTCAACAGATTGAAGAAACTCAAAGGTTATTACACTTTGGGATGAACTATCCCTTTAAAACATTAACAGGTTTAAAACACAGTACCTTTCTGGAGGAATACATCCAACTGGTCAATGCATAGCGCTTTCAGCTCCTTCTCGGATTTGTCTTTCTTCACCAAGGCCACCACATATTTCGCAAGGGCAGACGGATCGGCATCGCAACTGTGGGACAGATACACATACTTCATTTAGATGAAACCCAAATTAACACATGGTTTCATTTTGCATGAAACCCAGCACTGCAGATCTGTCTGTGATGCTGACACAAAATCTTTACAGCAACTTTTCTATACTACTCAACTTGCAATTACTGATAAATAGGATAATCAGGATTATGTGAATGCTTATATATTGCTTAACCCTTGTTTACTCTACCCTTTCGTTATGTTGGTGGCTGTTTTTTCCCATTGACTTCCATTATAATGACATTGTTTGATTGCAAAGCCATGACATCATATAATCATGCATTCTTGATTGTTGGTGGTTTTACCTGCTTGGAAGAGGTCAAATTTGTCATTTTTGCTGTTGATCATTAGTTGGCAGCATTAACCCTTTAGATAGGCCTGTGCAAAATAATGTCTGGCTTTTATATGGAGTTCTATGGAGTAAAACAGCAGATTATACCGCGTGTCCATAAATACATTTACTATGTTTTAATATGTTCTGAGAGCTGAGCTGCTTATTTTGATTTTCTTAGACATATCAAGATAAGTGCGCAAAGGTCTCTCTCTCTCTCTCTCTCTCTCTCTCTCACACACACACAACCACACACCATTCTCCATATAGAAGGCAGAAACTAAGCTTTTGATGCACTGCGACGGATGATCAACACTAAATTAAAAATTGTATCTCTTCCCAACAGGGAAAACCAGCAACAATCAAGAATACATGATTATATGCTGTCATGGCTTTGCAATCAAAAGATGTCATTATAATAGAAGTCAATGGAGCACAAACAGCCACCAACATAGCGAAAGGGTAGTCAATTTGTCCAGAGTGTATTGTCAAAATTTTTTATTTATTTATTTATTTTTTTAAAGCATTTTCCCAAAATATGTGTCAAAATAAGATTATTCACTAAAACTCATTCCATTTGCTGAAACACAGAGAAAGTTGCGGCCAAATTAAGACTAAAAATCACCTCAGAGTGGATGAAAACATCCCCAACAGCACACAAGGGTTAAAGAATTATAGTTAGCAGCATTTAATTAGCAAACATAGCAAAAGACAACAGAACTGTAGATGGGTTGTTGACGTGATGTTGCATTTTCACTATCACACATGGCAAAAATTAATATAATTATTATTGTCATTCCATGGAACTCTTGTTATAAAAACTGCTGTGTTAAACATGTTTTTAATGAGCTAAAGCTGGTTTTTATATTCGCACATTCTCCTTAATAATATCATTTCAGAAAAGTATTATTTGCAAAATCTAAATAGTGAAATCATATTAGCAGCCAATGGCTATCAAAGTACAAAATTGTTCACAGTCAATTCAATAGTGCCAATGTTGTTTTGAAGTCATACTTGCATGCGATTTCAGACCGAATATATTTAAAGTAGTATGTCACAAGTTGTCAATGTTAAAAAAATGAACAAATGTGCAAATAATATGAAACCAAATTTACCTCAATACATTTTTTTTTTTACACGTTTGAGCCAAATTTCAAATGGTGTGACTGTTTCAAGTCTGGTTCAATAAACTACAGCTCTTATAAATGAAAAGGGATTTTTTTTCAAGTCCAACGCACTCGATTTTTTTTACTTTTTCACTTTTCGAGTGCCTTGGACTTATGATTTGGTTGTTTATCTTTAAGAATCCCTCATCCCTATGACAAATTATATTTCATTGTTTTATAGCAAATTGGTCAATGGCTCTAAAGAAACATCAGAATCCAAGAAAGATTATTGGTGTACAGATTTGCAATATGACCTGACAGATTTAGAATGGAGCCAAATATGTGTTAAAGCCCAGAACTTGTCAATTAATGCTAGATTTAAAATGATCCAATATAACTGGGCAATGCGTACTTATATCACACCTGAAAAACTAAACAAGTTTAACCCAAACATTCCAGACATATGTTTCAAATGTCAAAAACATAAAGGAACATTCTTTCATTGTATCTGGGAATGTGAGGTGGTTAAGAACTTCTGGCAAAACGTCATCACATTAATCTCCTCAATTATTTTAAAACCAATTCCAGCTACACCTGAAATAAGCGCTTTGGGTATATTTCCTGTAAGTTTGTCATTACCAGGTTATCAAACTAAAATGATTGACATGTGTCCTGTTATTGCTAGGCGTTTGATAGGACTCTATTGGAAGAACATAGAAGGTCCATCCATTAACCACTGGCTAAAAGATCTGACACATTACATTGCACTGGAAAGAATCACCTACAGTATAAAGGGCAAATTAAAGGAGTACCATAAAATTTGGGAGCTGTTTATACAATTTTTGGAACAAAACCATACAATGGCACAAGCAAATACCTCTCACGCTACTGGTTAATTGTATATAATATTTTTGTATGTGGAATACAGTATATGTTTTTATTTGCCTTAGCCTATGCATAACAATACATTTACCTGCTTAATTGAATTTGGATGCTTTGGGGGAGGGAGGGGGGAAGAGTTCAAATGTAAAAAAATCAATAAATAAAATTAAAAAAAGTGTAATTTCATGTTAAATTTCAAGTGACTTTTTTTTTTCTACAATAAAAAATGTTTATAAAAAATAAAAATATATTTAAAAAAAGAATCCCTCATCCAAAGAGCGCCGACACGTTAACTACCCCTGAGGCACTTTTTGTTTAATTTTGGATTTAAACATTACCAACTTTAACATATTTAATTTTTAGAGCCCCTATAAAATGAAGTGTGTTGTCTTTTGGTTATTCACTGAAAACTTCATTCATGGAGGAAAAAAAATATTCATTATTTAACTGAAAACAAATTTGAACAGAAGTGCAAAAAATGAAGATAAATCTCTCTCACACTGAAAGAGACGTTTTTCTTCATTCATCCAGTCATTCATTTTCCTTCGGCTTAATCTCTATTTTAGAGGTCGCCACAGCGGAATGAACTACCAACTATTTCGGCATACGTTTTACGCAGCGGATTCCCCTTTCAACCCAGTACTGTGAAACACCCATACACACTCATTCACACATACACTACGGCCAATTTAGTTTATTCAATTCACCTATAGCGCATGTCTTTGGATTTGTGGGGGAAACCGGAGCACCCGGAGGAAACCCACGGCAACAAATAAAAAAAATATATATATATATATATTATATAAAATAATAATAATAATAATAATAATAATAATAATAATATATATATATATTTAATTTATTCCAATTTAGTTTATTCAATTCACCTATACCACATATCTTTGGACTGTGGGGGAAAACACACGCCAACACAGGGAGAACATGCAAACTCCACACAGAAATGCCAACTGGCCCAGCCGGGACTTGAACCAGCGACCTTCTTGCTGTGAGGCAACAGTGCTAACCACTGAGCTACCATCTTAATTTTGCTATGTAAAACATAAAGGATCACTATTAAGTGAAATATCAATATAAATGTATTTTTACTGAACTGTAAATTGATATTTCAGTTAGTGATCCCCTTATATTTATATTTTCCTCAAACATCAGACATCAAATTACACAAATAACTATCTTTTTCTTCAAAAATTATGTTTCAAAATGGATTTTTTACTGCCTATAATCCGTCAACTACCTGGTTAGAGTCAACAATAGTTTAATTCACAATAAAAACAATCCAATAAGCATTGAATATTAATACAGCACATACACACAATTGTTGTGCAAGCATCATTTTTAACGCACAATGCAGCAGCATGATCACTTACATGGGTTCAAGAGTCTTCGAGAGCCACGTCTTCAAGGCATCAAGGTTTTCAATGATCATTTTTCAGGGAAGAGCTGTTTATTCTGCAGTTTTAGCTCCTGTGAGAGTCACCAAAAACAGTCAGATATACCTCTATGGTTTACAGTCTGCTCAGGATGCAGTGTGCATGTAATGTACTGTCAGGCCTCAATCACTCACCGCCCTCATAAACTCCCACTGGAAAATCACATGTAACTGCAGAACAGCCGGGGAAGACAGGCGGTCACAGGAGGCTTAAACGCGGTCTTTAATTCAGGAGTTCTCGGAGTTTGTTTCTGTGTGGATGTGAACGAACTGTCCGCCACACTTTCTGCTCTTTCTTACTTTCGAGAAATGGCGACTGTTTACTCTCGCGGGCAGATCTCGCGAGAACAGAACAGCACACGGCCGCTTCCAGTCTAGATGGGATACAGCTGCGTATACTCACGTCAATATAGCATCATTTTTGTGACACTGTACAACAATAATTCATATTTTTACATTACTGTGATGGTTGTGTTTAGGGTTGGGGTAGGACTAGACGTTGATAAAATACAATTTAACGGGCAATTTAATAAATAATATGAATAATGCTTGCTATAATTAGTATTTTTACATTACTGTGACGGTTGGGTTTAGGGTTGGGGTAGGGGTAGACGTTAATAAAACACAATTCATGTATAATTTAATAAATAATATAAAAATTCTCGTTAACTTCAGGCCGCAGCTGTATCTCTTCTAGCAACAGAGCGCTTCTTAAAGAGGCCGCAGCAGAATCACCCACAAAAAAAGACTGAAAGTTTGTTTAATTTAAAAACAGTTCAGCTTATTTGATTATTACAATGTGTCGATGTTATAAATTTACGATATAATATCCGTATGTTACGGTATTCACTGTAAATATTCAATGTAAAAGGTAACTGTATATATATATATATATAAAATCAAAAAGTTACTTTAAAAAAAAGTTTTTATTACTTTAGCACATTTCAATAAGTTAGTCAGGTTTAGACTTTTTGTAAATGGTGACTTTTTGGAGAAATGTATTTTTTTCTTATTATTGTACTGTAAATGTGTTTTCTTATTTATTTACACAAAGGTGCTCTATTGGATTGAGATCTGGTGACTGTGGAGGCCATTTGAGTACAGTGAACTCATTGTCATGTTCAAGAAACCAGTCTGAGATGATTCGTGCTTTATGACATGGCGCCGTTATCCTGCTGGAAGTAGCCATCAGAAGATGGGTACACTGTGGTCATAAAGGGATGGACATGGTCAGCAACAATACTCAGGTAGGCTGTGGCGTTGACTTGATGCTCAATTGGTACTAATGCCTGAACCATTGATACAAGGCAGGATGGATCCATGCTTTCATGTTGTTGACGCCAAATTCTGACCCTACCATCCGAATGTCGCAGCAGAAATGGAGACTCACCAGACCAGGCAACGTTTTTCCAATCTTCTATCGTCCAATTTTGGTGAGCCTGTGCGGATTGTATCCTCAGTTTCCTGTTCTTAGCTGACAGGAGTGGCACCCGGTGTGGTCTTCTGCTGCTGTAGCCCATCCGCCTCAAGGTTGGACGTGTTGTGCGTTCAGAGATGCTCTTCTGCAGACCTCGGTTGTAACGAGTGGTTATTTGAGTTACTGTTGCCTTTCTATCAGCTGGAACCAGTCTGGCCATTCTCCTCTGACCTCTGGCATCAACAAGGCATTTGCGTCCACAGAACTGCCGTTCACTGGATATTTTCTCTTTTTCAGACCATTTTCTGTAAACCCTAGAGATGGTTGTGCGTGAAAATCCCAGTAGATCAGCAGTTTCTGAAATACTCAGACCAGCCCGTCTGGCACCAACAACCATGCCACATTCAAAGTCACTTAAATCACCTTTCTTCCCCATTCTGATGCTCGGTTTGAACTGCAGCAGATCGTCTTGACCATGTCTACATGCCTAAATGCATTGAGTTGCTGCCATATGATTGGCTGATTAGAAATTTGCGTTAACGAGCAGTTGGACAGGTGTACCTAATAAAGTGGCCGGTGAGTGTATATTCTTTACTTAATCTATCTATCTAGGATTTTTTTTGTTTATTGTACAAACATTTCTAAATAAGTAAAAAAAAAAAAAAAATCCTCCACAGCATCATGGATTTATATATCAAATATAGTTTTGTTTCTCCACTAAAATATATACTTAATATATCAATATACTATTCTTACTAATGAAAATAAAATCAATACAATGAAGTAAAACCCATTTATAATGCTGTAATAAATTTCACATTTATGCAATGCAAACATTTCATTACAAAGCAAAATCACAACTTCAATGTGACTTTTTAACAGGGCTTTAATGATAAATCTTCACGTATAACAAAGCAGTTTCTCTGTACAGATCAAGGAGACATTTAAAACAATCTCTTACAATTTGTCGTACCTGGAAAGTGCAAAAAAATACAATTCATAGACAGAAATAAACCTCATGCTGTACATTTCATACTGGATTCATAAATAAGCACAGATATACACACGTCCATTAGTGAGGGCTAAAAGAAAGCAGCTCAGAGGTCTGACATGATGGAGGAATCACTGCTGAAGTTCATCTGTTCTTGTGTAAATCACGTTTGTCCTCATCAAAACTCAGAGTTTGGATCATGGAGTCTAATGTACATGATGACAGAGAATAAAAAAGGCACTCCATTCGTTTCATTAAAAGAAGAAAAACACAGAGATACGAATAAAAAAACAGCTACTTTGCAAGTATGAGAGTCTAGAAATCAAAGCGTCGATTTAGACCTCAAGGTATAACTTATTTCAGAAGCAGGGAGCACTTTGTGACAGAAAACAAACACATTGACATCCCAATCAGGCTTTAAATCTTAAACGTCAGCACCATCGCAAAACTAAAGCACATTTATGGAAGAACAAACAAATGAACATCCTGATATAAACATCTGCATTTTGGTATTAGTATCTTCATGTTAATGATCACTTATAAGATTCAAACAACCGAATGATTTGATTTTGTCACTCAGAAAAAAATGAGTGTAAAAAAAATGAGATTTAAAATCAAAATCTTTATGACGTGTAAATATAATAATTTGCTATTAACAGAAGAAACGCTCCACTTTTTTTGGAAATATGCTAATTTTACAGCTCCCCTAGAGTTAAACAGTTGAGTTATTTCCATAGATCACCATATTTGAATCCATTTAGTTGATCTCCGGGTCTGGCGGGAGCACTTTAGCTTAGCTTAGCATAAATCATTGAATCGGATTAGACCGTTAGCATCTTGTAAAAAAAAATCTATTTTAAAGCTTGAGACTTCTGTAGTTAAATCATGTGCTAAGACAGATGGAAAGTGAAAAGTTGCTATTTTATAGGTCGATATGGACA